>JAJOOO010007962.1:0-11927 GCA_029582685.1 Solanum piurae | reverse complement strand
GTGCTCCCCAATGATAGTCAGAGGCATCTGTTTGTAAGATTAGATTATCCTTTTCATCTGGCAATCTAAGTTTTGGTAATTTAGAACATTCTTCTTTTAAATTTTTAACGCATTGAGTATGTTCCTCAGTCCATCCCAATCTGTTGGATTTTCGTATTAGTTTTTGTAATATATTCCTTTTTTTTACGAGTTCTGGAATAAACTCTCATGCATAATTTAAGCATCCTAAGAATTTTTGTATTTCCTGTTTAGTTGTTAACTTGTCGGGAAATTCTATAATCTTCTTTGAGATGTGTGTTTGTAATTCGATTCCATTTTTTGAAATAATCATTCCGAGGAATTCCATCTCATTTTTGTTTATTTCTGCCTTCTTTTGGCTTTAAAATAATTCCATTTTTAAAAACATTTCTAAAAATTCTTTCAGATGTGTCAAGTGTTCTTGATATGTTTTGGAACATATTAGTATACCGTCTATGTATAGTATTAGAAATTCTTTTTCTGAGAAAATTTTATCCGTTTTTCTTTGAAAAATTTGTGGAGCATTTTTTAATCCAAATGGCATAACTATCCATTCGTGATGTCCGTTGGGTGTACTAAACGTTGTTAACAAAATAGATTCTTCCGCTAATTTAATCTGCCAAAATCCACTTTTACAGTCGAATTTTGAAAAATAAGATTTTCCTTTAGCAAGGTTTATGAGATTGTTTTTATTTGGGATAAAATATCCATCAAATATACAATTTTTATTTAGCTCTTTGTAGTTTATGACCATTCGAGTTTTTCCTCCTTTGATTTCAGCATGGTTTCTTACCATGAATGCTGGACTGTTATGAGGGCTTTTACTCATTCTGATTAATTTTAGGTTGAGCAATTCTTTGAGTTGAATTTTATACTCATTTTTATCATCTTCGTTATAAAGCATAGGCTTTACTCTAATGATGATGCTAGGGTCTTTAAGTATTAAAGCTGCCCTTTCATGATTCTTTTCCCATATTTCTAATGAATTTTCACCATAGAATTTTTGTAGATTTTCTTTAATTTGTTCAAGATTAAGGCATTTACAAGAGTTTTTTCTTTAGATTTTTTAAATACCTTCTCTTATAATTTTCATTTTCTTGGGACTTTGATAAAGTGTCCGCAAGGGGTTTTAAGGCTTATCATATGTAATGTTTGATGATAATCCTGAAATTGCTGAAGAAAGTCATTTCCCAATAATAAATTTATTTCTAATTTATCATAGGAAATATATATATATATATATATATATGAAAATAATTTATTAATTTTAACAGAAATTATTTTAAAAAATTATTATTTTTATCATTAAATATCTGCATAAGATATTGAAAATTAAATTTTAAAACATTATTAATAAAACTAGTTAAGTAACTGAATCACTAAATATATATAATGAAACACGTGTTATTAAATTACACATTAAATATTTAGAAGTTATGAACATAGAAAGCATGATTATTATTAAGCATTTGACTATTGATTTTATATATTTTTTCTACTGTATTTGAAATATATGGAGTTAGAGTTGAAAATAGAGTTATGTTTTCTTTTTGCAAAAAAATATTCAAAATAATGTTCATATTATACTTAAATACAATTTCAAAAGTGAAAAGTGAGTTAAAAAAACACATTAAACCAACATGTTTACCAAATTTAAAACATACTTTAAAAAAGAAAATATTATGTTTCAAATTTTCATGGTCAAAAATTAATTTTTAAATAAAGTGAAAAATTATTTTATAAATAATTTTTTATATTAAAATGGGTCCTAAAAGTAGAAGTTAAAAGACACGAAATATGAAGGCGGATTTTTTTAAAGTACAAGAAATGAAAATGGGAGGAAAAGGAATAAAAATAATTTTAATGGTCAATTTTCATGACATAAGTGACCGTTTAAGAATTAACTTGAATTTTTTTATGCTCATAACTTTTAATTATATAATAATATAATTTGTTAAAATAAATAAGTAAAATAATAATTATTGTTTTCATTTACAAACTAAGAGGGGTTATTAAATTGATTTCAAAACTAAAATTGAAAAAAAAAAACAAGAAAAATGAGGAAATAGAAGAAGAGTAAGAAAGAAAAACAAAAGGCCAAGAAGAAAAATAAAAATGAATTCCACGAATCAGAATATAATATACCATTTACAATAGTTTAGAAATATATTTATCTTTTTTCCTATAAAAATTAACCTATATACACAATGTAATATTCTTACGAGGTGTGAGTCATTGACTCTCTAAGAATATTAAAATAATGGTTCTAAGATGATTCATATTTTGAACCATTACTTCCTGAAATATTTTACTATGGGTGAGGCACAACTTAAATTAATTGTATGAGAATATTATTTTATTGATATTATATTTGACATGTCGGACCCATGCTTTACCTTTGTTCCTCTTTCTTACTTTTCTCTTTCTCCTTTTTTTCTCATTTTTTATTGTTTTTCTCCAAAATCTAATTTGAAACCAATTTAATTACTCCCTCAGTTTATATAAATGAAAATAATTTATTTTTTTATTTATTTATTTTAATCGAAAATATTTTTAAAAAATATTATTTTTATTATTAAATAACTACTTAATATATTGATAATTAAATTTTAATATATTATTAATAAAACACTTGTTATTAAATTACACATAAAATATTTAGAAATTATGAACATAACAAACATGATTATGATTATTATTATTAAGCATTTGACTATAGAATTCATATATATTTTTTATTGTATTTGAACTATATGGAGTTAGAGTTGAAAATAGAGTTCTGTTATCTTTTTGCAAAAAACTATACTAAAAAATGTTCATATTATACTTCAATACCATTTCAAAAGTGAAAAGTGAGTTGGAAAAACACATTATACTAAAACATATTTTCCAAATTCAAAATATACCTTCAAAAAGAAAATATTGTGTTTCAAATTTTCATGATCAAAAATCAATTTTTAAATAAAGTGAAAAATTATTTTATAAATAAATTTTATTTTTAAATGGATTCTAAAAGTAGAAGTTAAAAAGACACGAAATATGAAGGCAATTTTTTTTAAAGTACAATAAATGAAAATGGGAGGAAAAGAAATAAAAATAATTTTAACGGTCAATTTTCATGACATAAGTGATCGTTCAAAGAATTAACTTGAATTCTTTTATGCTCATAACCTTTAATTATATAACAATAAAAATTATATTTTGAAAAATATTTTTTGTTAAATAAATAAATAAAATAATTATTATTATTTTCACTGTACAAACTAAGGGGGTTATTAAATTGATTTCAAAATTAAATTAAAAAAAAAAGAAGAGGAAATAGAAGAAGAGAAAGAAAGAAAAACAAAAGGCAAAGAAGAAAAACAAAACATGAATTCCACAAATCATAATATAATATAAATAAAATAATTCCTCACACAACTAATACTAATAGCTGTGCCTCACAATAAAATAATTCCTCACACAAAGTCATTGCCCTTTTCCGTATTATAAATTATACTAAGCAAATTCAATATATGAGAAGGTTGCTTGTGAGTGAACCAAAGGAATATTAAATTATAAGTTGTAAGATGTGTCACATGTATAAACCTTAGATAAACCATCAATTTGGGAACATCTAATTAAAAAAAATAAGACTATGAAAAAAGATTAACTAATAAAAAAAAAAGGCTTGGATAAACCAATTCTCAAATCCCATATTTTGGACCAAAATTCACAATTTTTTTAAAGTTGTCAAACTTGTAACATTTTCTGACAACTCATATAATGACACTATTGTACTAGTATTCCTTTCTTGTTTTTCACCACTCCTTTGTCTCATAATTACTCATTTTATCCATTAAATCAAGATTTTGACAGAAATACTGAGAAAAGATTCAATCTTTGAACAATTTTTGTTAAGAGGAAAAAGAAAGAAGATGAGGGGTTTCACATATTTAAGCAAAGTTCTTCATAGCCATTCTTCTTATTCTAAACTTTTGGTTCTCTGTTCTGTCAGGTTATGCTTTTTGATCCCTTCATTTTTGTTAAAATTTTAGTGACTTCATTTTTTTTTTGTTTCTTGATGATTTTTCACTAACTTGTTTGTTATTTGTGTAATATGACTCTGATTTTGAACCAAACAACTCCTAAGAGCGTATTCACTTTAAACTCATTTGTTTCATTACTCATTTCATTCTTAGCTAGTTAGCTTAAATCAAGATTTGACAGAAATATTGATAAAGTTTCAATCTTTGAAGAAAAAGAAGATGAGGGGTTTCACATATTTTAGCTAAGCTCTTGGTAGCCATTTTTCTTCATCTCTTCCTTTTGAGTTCTTGATTTTGTACTGAAAGGAGAATCTCTGAATTTGTTTCGACACTTGAACATATTGTCATTTACACTTAGATCCAGAGAAGTTAAATGAAAGTGTTAAGAGTGAGTTAGAGTTCCCTAGGAAATGGACTAATGGTTTGTTTGTATATACTTGGGCAATCCTCCCTGTGAGTTAACTTTCGAGACTGAGTTAGGTCCAAGTGTCATATCTTTTTAGGTGATCGTTTGTTGTTATGACTCCACATACTGGTTTAAATAATGTGAATTTGTATATAACAATGTAAACTTTTAGTGGCCATTCCTTTTTTAATTCTTGTGGAGTATAGCTCAAGTAAATCGGATGCTCTACAAAGGTAAAATTGTGTAGCATGGATTCAAAAGTGGGAATAGAGTTTTTAATGAGCTGAGCTTGACAAAACATAGCGGATAACAATTTCTTTTAATAAGTTAACATGAACTGGTTTGGCTCTAGAAACTTCTCTCTCTGATTACTAGGTTGTTATGGATTTCTTATTTCATCGTCTGTGTTTCTTATAGTCCCACACATATGCCTCTTAAGTTGTATTCAATGAATTACGTTTATAGAATTCACAACGAGAGCAAATGCATTTATAAACTGACTTACTAAACTATAATGACTCACTTGAAGGATTGATGTTTAATGAATGAAATGTTGTGGTTCCTTTAAAAACTGATCTTTTTCATCCATATTTGGTAGAGGATTTTGCTACTTACATTTTTCTTCTGGTTGTTACAGTACTGGAGGTCTATTGGTATATGCAGAATCGAATGTAGAGAGTGGAAAACAAGTTGTTGAACAGAATCAACCAGAGTCTAAGAAGAAGAGAGTAGTGGTGCTTGGAACAGGATGGGGTGGTACCAGCTTCCTAAAAGATGTTGATATTTCTTCATATGATGTTCAAGTGGTTTCGCCGCGGAACTATTTTGCGTTTACACCATTGTTACCTAGTGTCACATGTGGAACAGTTGAGGCACGAAGCATAGTAGAGCCGGTTCGGAACATAATAAAGAAGGTAAGGAAGTTATGATAAGGAACTTGCTTGCATTTCGTTTGTAATTTTATGTTGTAGTCACAAGATTTGGAATGAATGGTATAGCTTTGTGCACTGCATCTTAGAAAGATTCTTTTGCCCCTTCTATGCTTCCTCTTTCACTTGGTTTTCGATTGTTCTAACCTGATCCTGGGAATATTACATTTAGTATGTACTAAAGTTTCTCCAAGGGTGTCTTGTTTTCTTTTGAAGATTTTTCTGTCTCTTATTGTTTAATTTTTGTTAATTGGTCCGGCAGAGAAGTGGAGAAATTCAATTCTGGGAAGCAGAATGTTTAAAGATTGATCCAGAAAACCACACAGTATCTTGCCGTTCTGGTATCAATGATAATTTGGCAGGACATAATGATTTCTCCCTACAATATGACTATTTGGTTGTCGCAGTAGGAGCTCAAGTAAATACTTTTAACACACCAGGTGTTATGGAACATTGCCACTTTCTGAAGGTAGGATTCTCTTCCATAAAGCCTTTCTTAACTTAGTTGGGGATGCATGACATTTCTTACCTATGTTGCTCGGACTCTCTTAAAATATTGCTGGACAGTCTTACCATTTATTAAAATATTGCTGGACAGTGTGGATCCTCCAACAGTATACTACTTTTGGAGGATCCGACACTCACCTGGCGATATTTCTTAAGAGCTCGAATGACATTTTTCCCCCCTGCAAGGGAGGTGTCTATATGCATTTTTGAACCTGATTGGATTGTGACATCTCATATTTTTTCTCAAGGTGCTAAACTTTCCTTTCTCTGAAAATAAATGAATCATGTCTCGTACAGGAAGTTGAAGATGCTCAAAGGATACGGAGGACAGTAATAGATTGTTTTGAAAAATCTGTCATTCCTGGCCTAAGTGAAGAAGAGCGAAGGACCAACCTCCATTTTGTTATAGTTGGCGGGGGTCCAACTGGAGTAGAATTTGCTGCTGAGCTACATGACTATGTTTATGAGGATTTGGTAAAAATATACCCTTCTGTTAAGGATTTTGTGAAGATAACGGTTATCCAGTCTGGAGATCATATCCTGAACACGTAAGATGCACCATTCCTAGATTCACTTTGCCACTGCACTTTTAATGCATTCTACAGCCTCTTTGATATTGATGTTGTGCCGAAAGATTTAAGAGTAAGGAAGATAGAGGTGTGAAAAGAGTTTAATTCATACAATGTGCTTCTTGTGGGCATTCATTTGTTATACTTCGCATACACTTCCTAATAATGTATATTTCTTGTTCGCGACTTAGAATGAGTTTAAATGAAGAAGTGGGGATTCACATAACCGACCACAACTTGGTTGGGACTAAGGCGTTGTTGTTGTAATTTCCACTCGGTTAAGAGACAATTTCAGAAGCATTTTTAATCAACAACCCTGAAATCGCAAATTTGTGTCTCTGCAGATTTGATGAAAGAATAAGCTCATTTGCTGAACAGAAATTTCAAAGAGATGGAATTGAGGTTTCGACAGGTTGCCGTGTCACTAGTGTGTCTGATCATTTCATCAGCATGAAAGTAAAATCTACAGGAAAAAACGTTGAAGTACCCTACGGGATGGTTGTATGGTCAACTGGAATTGGTACCCGTCCATTTGTGAAGGATTTCATGGAGCAAGTTGGCCAGGTATCTTGCATTCCCTTTCTCTTAGTGTTTCATGGCGGTTTCTGCACTAAATGCATACTTAAAAAGTTACTCTTTTTGAGTTTAATTAATTAATCACCATTTAATTTTTTTCATTTCCCCTTTGCAGGAAAAAAGACGTATTCTAGCAACTGATGAATGGTTGCGAGTGAAGGGCTGTAGTAACGTGTACGCACTAGGTGATTGTGCATCTGTAGATCAACGTAAAGTAATGGTAAAGAAGCCTTACTTCAAATAACTGTACTCAAATATTTAATCAATTTTTGATCAGTAGTACATTCAATTCTTTATCTGTGGTAAATTTTTTCCAGATATTGATAGTGAATAGTCCATGATTTATGGTCCATAAGGATAATAATTCTAGTTTGTTTTGTCACGTCAAAACCAATACTTTTGATGTTACTCGACGTACAATAATTTTTTAGTGCCCATGAAATATATGCTGCATGTGGATGATCATCATCTTATATTCTCCACTATTATGTTTTCAAGATACTATTTTTGTTGGCTTTATATATTCCCTTAAAATTTCATTTCTGTGAAACTACGCTGTCTAGGAAGATATTTCAACCATTTTTAAAGCTGCGGATAAGGATAATTCTGGAACGTTAAGCGTCGTGGAATTCCGAGATGTTTTGGAAGACATAATTATCCGTTATCCTCAAGTGGACTTATATCTGAAGAACAAACATTTGTTAGAGGCGAAAGACTTATTCAGGGATTCAGAGGGAAATGAAAGAGAGGAGGTTGATATTGAAGGTTTTAAGTTGGCCCTTTCTCATGTAGATTCTCAGATGAAAAGTCTACCTGCCACTGCTCAGGTACTTCTTCCATTGTTCGTATTTCATCCCTGATTCTCTTTTCACCTACGTTGCTTGGACTCTCCAAAAATTTTACCGCACCCTTGTCGGTTCTATATAAAAAATGCACTACTTTTCGTGGATATGTTTGAAGAATCCGAGCAACATAGCTTTTCACTCAGTATTCTGCTTTAGTTCGATTTCTTATCTTTTCACATGCTTTAGGTTGCTGCTCAACAAGGTACATATCTTGCTAGATGCTTAAACCGCTGGGATCAATGCAAAAGTAATCCTGAAGGACCTCGCCGTTTTAAAAGCTCTGGACGTCATGAATTTCTTCCCTTCGAGTATATATAGCTCACCTTTTTTGAAACTTTCTTTTTCTTATTTTCCTTGTTGCATGTAAGCATACTGGGATAACTCACTGCTGAAATATGACCAGAATTTCATTCTCAAGAAATTGTTCTTCCATACAACAAAAACTTTTTGAGATAATGATCAAAAACACATTGAACTATCACTTTTTCGCAAGTTTCACACCCCAACTATCATATGTTCCCTTTTCCGATCTATTACCAACTGCTCCACTTTCCTATCTAAACTATCACCATCTATGTATTAAAACATACCTAGGTGAGTAGATTGTGAAAGTTTAGGTAGGAAAAGGGAACAACTGATAATTGGCCTAATCCGCTTCTAGTTGTGTTTTAATATATATATGATGATAGAGGAACAAGGACCAATTGATAGTTAAGATATGAAATTCGCAAAAAAGGGATAGTTTTGGTGTGTTTTTATCATAAGTTCAATCACTTTTATTAAAAAACATTCGTGACTTTGACAAAAAGATCAGAAATGTGGTCACTGGCCCTTTATCATTTCAGCCTTCTTTTCTGCAGTGTGTTTTGTTTAGAGAACCATCGAATTTACACCTATCAGCAACTTCTTCGATGTTATTAGCTGCTCATGTTGTTTATTGACTCTATGATCTTGGCTTCTAACCTCCTTTTCCTATCAGTAAATAGATATACATCCTCATTCACAATAATTTCGTTATGCTACCATGACCGAATATATAATTGTTTCAAACATAGGCATCAATCCTCTCTCTCTCTCAGTGGTCCTTGGCTTAATGATATGTTCCGGATTTCAGGTATCGCCATTTAGGGCAATTCGCTCCTTTAGGTGGAGATCAAACAGCAGCAGAACTTCCCGGGGACTGGGTTTCTATGGGCCATAGCACACAGTGGCTATGGTACTCAGTGTATGCAAGGTAATAATTGACAGCTTTCGTATGACTTGCTTATTATATTAATATATGCGTCTTACTTTCCTTTTTAGTCTGTTCTAAAAATAATAATCCATCTTTCTAGTTATTAAGTTTTTAATTTCAACATTGGCATCTTACTCATAATTACACTCAGAATGACATGACATGTTTAAAGTCACAAGATGTAAAAGATATCTTTTGGTATATATGTTACAACTTTAGTTTAAGACGATAAGATTCAAAAGTCTTTACATTCTTAAACTTCGTTGTCCAGTCAAACCAAGACATGAAATGAAACGGAGGGAGTGTATCGTTTCTTCCTTCTGTATTCAAAGAGTCTAAATCTGATATTTTTATTTACGTTTCAGCAAGCAAGTTAGCTGGCGCACGAGGTACTTAGTGGTTGGTGATTGGGTAAGAAGATACATTTTTGGAAGAGATTCAAGCCGGATTTGATGAGTTCAACTCCACATAGAAGGCGGTGCGTGTTCTTCACTGTTTTGCTTGACATGCTTGGGTTGTTATGTTTATGCTTGTATCCGGTTACATGCCATTGTATTTGTATCTATTTCCCATGATCAGTTTCTGGAGAAATACACTTTGAATCTTGCAAATTTGAATGTATAAACTTGTTCTTTGGCAAGTGACTTAGATTGTAAGTTATCTCCTTTTTTTTTTTTAATAGATTCAAGCATCTAGTGTTTGAAATTTATTGACCTGATTAACTTGGATTTGTGTGGTAGAAAGCAATCTTTGTGCCCGGTGTCATTCCTACTCAGTTGGATTCGATTATATTCTGATTGCCACATGTCACCTTTTGATATGCCCAAATGTCAAATTCTAATTTTGACTCATACAGAGTGCTTAAGCCTCTCTACGAAAGAGAAGTGACTTGAGCTGAAACTTCCACTCCACCACAACCTCCGGTGGTAATTGTAATCTATCTTAATACATTTGCTAGTTGTCATTAAACAGACGGTAAACACCCTCCACCTTGAATCACAAACAGAATAAAAAAGTGAAAGCTTCCTACAAGGAGGGTTAAAAATAAATAAATAAATCCAAGATTATTGTAATTCATTTTGGTATCTGAGTCTCCCTCTTTGACATATTATATATCATATTACAAAAAGGATTGAACTACACATCAAGAAAAATAACCTTTGATAATTTTCATCCTGAGAAAAATATTGGGCAAAGGACATAAATCACATACTTTAAAGCCAAAATGACCATTTGTACCTTATAAGTTTAAAATGACTGAAATTCCTCAAAAATTTAAAACACGGATACAATAATTCAACATTGATACATTAAATATATGGGGCGGATACATTATTAATTAACTGTGTCTAGTTTATTTCAAGTGTTAATGTATCAATATATGATTGTTCTGATTAATGTATTGTTGAAATTTGTTGAAACAGTACAGAAACATTACATGCTAAAATTATAATACAATAACTGTGTCTAGTTTATGTCATGTGTTAATGTATCAATATATGATTGTTCTGATTAATGTATCGTTGAAATTTGTTGAAACAGTAAGGAAACGTTATTATCTAAAATTATGATACAATAATTGTGTCTAGTTTATTTCATATGATAATGTATCAATATATGATTGTTCTGATTAATGTATCGTTGAAATTTGTTGAAACAGTAAGAAAACATTATTGTCTAAAATTATGATACAATAACTGTGTCTAGTTTATTTCATATGATAATGTATCAATATATGATTGTTATGATTAATGTATCATTGAAATTTGTTGAAACAGTACGAAAACATTATAGGCTGAAAATATGATACAATAACTATGTCTAGTATATTTCATGTGTTAATGTATCAATATATGATTGTTCTGATTAATGTATCGTTGAAATTTGTTGAAATTGTACGGAAACGTTACAGGCTAATATGAAGCTCGTTAGGTTATCCTGCTCAATCTCAAGAAGCAACAAACATTTGGATATTTGGCCTTGATAGTTGCATGTATGAATGTCGGCATATAGCCCAAAAATATTCCCATTCGCATGCCGAATATGAAGCTCATTAGGGTTATCTGCTCAATCTCAAGAAGCAACAAACATTTGGATATTTGGCCCTGATAGTTGCAGGTATGAATGTCGGCATATGGCCAAAAAATAGAATTTGTAAACAACTCGAAAGCCTCGACATTCATGTATTTTTTCAAATCTTGTACAAAGTCATTGTTGTATGTTGTACCAAATTTCAAATAGTGTGTAGGGATTTGCTTGATAACATAACTCATAGTCTGTAAGAATCCAAAAATATAACAGAATATTATGCAAAAATAACAACCTTGTTATTAAGATGATACAAAATATAACACATTGTTAAGAAAGACACATTAATGACTGAGATACAAAAAATAACAGATACACAAACAGACCCACAAACAAAACACATATGATACACATACAGACCCATAAATAAAACACATTATATGTAACTGATACAACATTTACTATGAAAGACACACTATATGTAACTGATACAATATTTAGTATGAAACTTGAAATAGCAAATACACATACACAGACCCATAAACAAAACACAAACGATACATTAATGACTGAGATCTACTGAACAATGCATGTTATAACAGTTGAAATAAAATACGTTATAATTTGACTTAGTTAGGGTTAGTGTATAAATTGATTACAGATAATAACAATACATTAAATAAGAGACCTGAATTTGTGCATTTTTTGTATCATAAATTGATTAACTAACAAAAAAAATTACAACATTCGAAAGAAGAAGAACTAAAACCTAACCTCAGGTAATGGA
>JAJOOO010007961.1:0-11431 GCA_029582685.1 Solanum piurae | reverse complement strand
CCCTCCTGGAATAGGAAAAAGGGTCATCATATAGGTTGGTAGAGCATCAAGTACTGAATTGATAAGAGTCAGTCTACCTCCTCTGGATAGGTATTGTGTCTTCCACTTGGCTAATTTCTTCTCACACTTCTCAATCACACTGTTCCATATTTCTGTGGACTTGGAATAGGCTCCCAAGGGCATTCCCAAGTAAGTAGTTGGTAGTGCTCCTATTTCACCACCCAGGATTGAAGCTAACCAGCTCATATTGTTCACCTCATTAATAGGATAGATCACACTTTTCCTCCAATTAATATGCAGCCCAGATATACCTTCAAACAAGACTAAAATCACCCTTAAGTACTTAAGTTGTTCCTCCTCAACATCACAAAATATCAGGGTGTCATCAGCATACTGCAAGTGTGTAACTTCTAGCCTCTCCATGCCTTCTCTGGACACCTCAAAACCCCTTAACCATCCTCTCAGGTTAGCAGTCTTTATCATGTTATTTAAGCCCTCCATAGTGATCAGGAACAGAAAGGGGGACAAGGGGTCACCTTGTCTAAGTCCTCTCTGAGTTTGGAAGAAACTTGTTGGATTGCCATTGATGAGAACTGAGAACCTAACTGTTGAGATACAAAATTTTACCCAATTTATCCACTTCTGCCCAAAACCCATAATTTCCAGCATCTTCAATAGGTACTTCCAGTTGACATGATCATACGCCTTTTCTATATCCAGCTTACATAGTACATCGGGTTTCTTCTGTTTGTTTCTTGAGTCCACAACTTCATTTGCAATCAAAACTGCATCCATTATCTGTCTCCCTTTAATAAAAGCCATTTGTTGTGAGTCTATCAACTTGTCAATCACCCTTTTCAACCTCTCAGTTAAGACTTTGGAGATAAGTTTGTATACACTGCCAATCAAGCTAATTGGCCTAAAGTCTCTCAACTCCCTTAGCACCTTTCTTTTTGGGAATGAGTGCTATGAATGTTGAATTGAAGCTTTTCTCAAATACTTCTTGCTCATAAAAGTTTTGAAAGGTCTCCATAATATCTTGTTTTACCACCTCCCAACAAGTAATGAAGAACCCCATAGTAAAGCCATCTGGACCTGCTGCTTTATCAATTGCACACAATTTTAAGCACCTCAGGACCTCACTTTCCTCAAAGTTACTTTGGAGAGTCTGCCTTTCATCTTCTGTTAGAACAGGGCATTGTACATTTTGAAACAAAGGTCTCCACCGAGTGGTTTCCTTATACAGCCTAGTGTAGTAATCAGTGATTTCCCCTTCAATCGTGTTCGGCTCTTGAATTAATTCTCCTTGTATTACAAGCTGGTCAATGTTATTGTATCTCCTGTGTGCATTTGCAGTCTTGTGAAAGAATTTAGTATTCTTATCACCTTCCTTTAGCCATAGAGCCCTTGATTTTTGTCTCCAAGATATTTCCTCCTTCTTGATCAACTCCTCATACTTTAGCAGCAACTCAGATTTTATTGCAGATTCCTCACTAGTAAGGACTCTGTCTTCCCTGTCAGCATCTAGTTCAGCCATTTGTTCCAGCAGTTTCTTCCTCTGTATGCTCAAGTTTCCTTCTTCCCCATTTCTCCATTCCTTGAGTTTGCTCTTCAAAGCTTTTAATTTGCAAGCCAATCTATAGTCAGGTTTCCCTGTGAAGTTGAAGGAAGACCACCAATCCCTGACTCTGTCAATAAAACCCTCAGATTTCAACCACCAGTTTTCAAATTTGAAATAGTTCTTGTTCCTTTCCCAGGATCCACCAAGTAAGGCTATAGGTATGTGATCAGAGCTCAGATTCTGAAGAGGGATCTGTTTCAGGTTCTGAAAATTGTCATCCCACTCCTCAGAAATTAGTATTCTGTCAATCCTGGAAGCTACTTCATGTTGATCCCCTTTGAACCAGGTATATGTAGCATCCTCTAACTGTAGATCAACTAGTTTCATGTCTTCAATAAAGTCTGAAAATTCCCTCATGCCTCTGGTTCTGCTTGTACAATTCTTCTTCTCAGATATGTACCTAGTTACATTGAAATCCCCGCAAATGGCCCATGGCCCATCCACCAGACCTCTTACAGCTCCCAACTCTTCCCAGACTAGTCTTCTTTCCTTGTAACAATTTGGGGCATAAACTCCTGTAATGTGGCATTTGAAATCTTGTGTTTGAGATTCAAATTTACAAGTGATGGAGTATGCCCCTATTTCCAAAGTTTCCCCCTTCCAAGCCTCTCATCCCACATCAATAAAATACCCCCTCTTGTTCCGCTAGATTCTAGGTATGCTTGTTTGATCCATCTACCTCCCCAAACCTGTTTGGCTAACTCTGTAACATTGCCTTCTAGTTTTGTTTCTTGAAGGCATATAATGTCTGCCTTCCATCCCCATATCATACTATTTACCAACCTTCTCTTGTCTCTATTATTTAGTCCCCTAACATTCCAAAAGACTATTTTGATCTTCATCCAAAACTAGTACTTGCATTCCTCCCCTTCCCTCTATTCCTTGTACTTTTAAACTTGACATCAAAGCATATTAGGTTTTTTAATTCTTGTACTCCCTTAGCCTTTGTCTTCTTAATTTCAGTACTCTGTTCCTGTTTTCTTGCCTGCCTACAACTATCTATTTGTAGCAGTAGTTCTATGGCTTCCTCCTCGTGACCTTGAAAATCCACCCCAAAAATTTCCCCCAATTTAATTAGGTTCTGTTGTACCCAATTTGAAGTTTCTTTCTCCTTCCCTTGTGTTATAAATTGTTGTGGCGACATAAGGGGTTCAGCTTCATCGATTTCCCAGTTGACTATATCTGTAGAAGAATTGTGCATTATTACCCCATTGTTGTCGTGGTCAAATTCACCTGTTGCGAGACTGCTTTCCACATGTTTATCAATCTCTCCAATCACCATTGTCGCCTCAATTTCCCCCATTATTTCATTAGATTTTCTCACCATCCTCACATATGTCGAACTATTCTCACAATCTTGAGAACCACCAGATTTGACCATTTGAGTTATGTCCTCAACAAAATCGACAGAATTGTGGGCTGCCAACATGCCTTCTATTTCCCCTTGAAAATTATTAGTAATTACTTGGCCCGCCACATCCGGGCCTATACTCCAAGCCTGTGAAAGCCCAGCTGTATGGCCTTCCTTCAATATTTCATTTAATTGACTCTGACGCCCCTCTTTTAAATGACTCACGTGCTCCTCACGAGCTGGATGTGTGGATTTCTTAGTTGCAGTCACGTGCTGAGATAGTGGGGAAACCCTAAGTTGATGGGATTCACTTACATCATCATTGCTCCTCTCCCATAAAATCCTTTGGGTAAACCTCTGGACTGGGTAAACGACGCCTTCCTTCTCTTTAACGTTTTCCGGCACAATTTCAAATTTTGGCGAAACTTCCGGCCAAATTTGAAAGTAGAATTTTATGCCGTTCCGCGACACAGCCACCTCTTTGGGAATTTTGCTGCCGTCGTTTGCAACCAGGATCCTTGCCCACTTCATGTGATTTTTCAACTCTGTTTCCTCCTCCGTGGCCACCCAACCTCCACAGATCTGGCCTATCTCTTGGAAAACCTTCTTTGACCATAAGTGTAGGGGAATCCCCACTGCTCTGATCCATGTTTCTTTGACAGGGGCAGACTTGGAAATACATCCTGTTGTTGGTGTCCACCATTCGAGATGAAATCTACATGTCTTCCACGTCCACTGGCCTTGAACAATCTGTTCTGCCATATTTCTGTTTGGGAACTCAAACAGAAATCTTTCTTCATTCAGCTCGTAGATGTTCATTCCAAAGGCTTTCTTCCAGTTGGAAGTCGACCATCTTCTAATGTCTGTTAGGGTTGGTTTCTCCATGGTCTTCTCACTACAATACCCAACTATGCATCTAGATAAAAGGTCGTCTTCTTGCGTACCTAGTTTATCTAGTATTTCTACAGTACCCTGCATATTTTTTATCTCAGCACTGCGTAGACTTCTGGATTGCCATTTACTTTCTTGAATAGCAGCAACATAAGGATAGTCAACAGCCACCCTTGAACTGGGTATTTTCAACTTTTCCTTCTGGCGTTTAAAGAACCTGTCAATCTTCAAAGCAATGTCCAACCACCCAGCATTCAAATCCAACTCTGGTATTATTAATCCTGACCTTCCCCCTCTATATAAGGATATAATGCTTATGAACCTCCCATGAATATTATGCCTTCTCGTGCAGTAATGCTCTGCCTCATGCTCCACCATTTTCCATCTCCTTGTGACATTCTTTTTCTCCTTGGATGCTTCTCTTAAACATACACAGACCCATTCCATTACCTTCCTGCTCGGATGATCTGCGCATCATCTTTCTGCTTCTCTCTACCCATTCGTACCATTCCGCTTTGGCATTTTCCCATCTGGTGATATCAAAAGACTTAAACCCTGCATTGAAATAGATTCGATTTTCTTCCATTCTACCAGGGGGTGATTTATCAATAATCACAGTGGGTGATTATTGTTGGCTTTGAAGAAAAGGGTTGATTCCGGTGGGGGTAGCCGGAAAAAGGTGGGTTTCTCTCACCTAGAAAGTAGGAGAGAGAAGGGGCATTGATCATACTTATTACTTTGGAGAGTAATCAAGGAAAATGTTACTGTAAAAGCGGTTCGGCTCCCGAGAGAGGGAATTCACTAATCCAGTCACAAGGAAAAAGATATGTTGAATCCCCTTTTATGTAGATTACTAAATCCAAGTAAAGCAAGCTACCTTTGAGGGTGTTTTACTACCAAAGATCATGCTCTAGTGGCCTTCCTTGATTCCTGTGGTTATCAACAGGCGATAGCATGACTTCCAGAAATCTCTCTATCCTGTGATGATACCTTGTGTCAAAAACTCTGGCTCCAGCATCAACTCCTTACTAGTCCCAACTTACCAAGAAGTGAATGCCCACCACAGTTCCTACTCTTTAAGTTCAATCAGGTTCCCAGGATATAAAGACCATTTGTTGAGAATCCACCAGTTGTTCTATCACTTTTTTTAGTTTTCTAATATTTTAAATTCTAATTGTTGTCGTCAAAGGCTCACCAGGGGTTTGCTACAGCCTTGAAGCCGGATGTAAAATAGGCTGAGCAACCTGGTATTTCATGCAAGCCCAACTATGGGTATTTTACGCCCAACTCAAAAATCAGGCAGAAAAAACATGGCATTTTATCCAAGCTTCACATTGAAAAGGCATATGATCATGCCAACTAGGGGTTCTTGCTTAACATTCTAAAGAGGATGGGATTTGGACTCAAATGGATCGATTGGATTCAACAATGCATTTCAACAGTATGTTATCTGTCCTTTCAAATGGTTTCCCTGCTGGTTTTTTCAAGGCTCAAAAAGGGCTAAGACTAGGTGATCCATTGTTTCCCTTTTTGTTCATATTGACTACAGAAGGTATTAACAACATGGTGAAAACAACAAAGTACAATGGTTGGATTAATGGAATTTAAATGGCTAGGAGTGACAACAGCAACATGGTGATCACACATTTATGACCTAAGTTGCTCGGACTCTTCACTTTTGGTGCCGCACCCGTGTCGACACGACATGGGTGTGGGTGTGGAATCCGTGTCCGATTTGATCAACAGATTTTGGGTACTTTGACCAAAATCGATGGGGAAAGTCGGGACAATTTTAATATTCCCATAATCAATACAAAAAGCTAAGGTGAAATTGAAGAAAATGGAATACCTTTTATATAGAAATTTCTATGTCACTCCTTTTCCTTTAATCTCCTTCCAAGATTCACCTCAAGTTCTCCGCATAATATCTCATAATTTAGGTTTTATAACTCTATTTTTAGATATTTTAATTATTTTTAGGAGAATCCCCACACCCGTATTCATACATGGATCCATATCCCCAAATCTTAAAAATTAGATCATGAAGGATTCGACATCCGCACCCATATCGGACACCCACACCTGAGCAACTTAGCAGATGACACCCTTATCTTCTATGCTGCAAATGTAAAACAACTTATGCATCTGAGGGTGATTTTGGTTCTCTTTGAACCTGTTTCAGGTCTTCCCATCAATTGGAGGAAGAGCTCCTTCTTCCCAAATAATGAGGTTACTGATATGGAGTTCCTAGTATCAATGTTGGGAAGGAGAAGTTGGGTCCCTGCCCACTGTATATCATGGTTTGCCTTAAGGGGAAAAATCCAAAATTTGGAATGGTGTTATTGTTAAATGTGAGAAGAAAATAACTAGGTGGAAGTCCCAATATTTGTCACTGGGAGGAAGAGTCATACTTATCAACTGTGTTAGATGCCCTCCTCACTTACATAATATATTTGTTTCCAATAGCCATTGGAGTTATTAAAAGACTAGACATCATTAGAACATCCTTTTTGTGGCAAGGAAATAAGGAGAAGATAGGTTTTCATTTGGTTAAATGGAAGGCCTCATCAGTGAGCAAGAAGAAGGGAGGACTGGAAATCAGGGACCTAGAGTTTTAGAACAAGGCTTTAAAAATTAAATGGCCTTGGAAATACACACAAGAAGATCATATATTATGAGGAAGAGCCATCAAAACAGAATATGAAGAAGAGGACAGGTGGATGACCAATGAGGTCAATACCCTTTCTGAGGTCAGTTTGTGGAGATCTATCAGGGCCCAATGGCCTGATTTGAAGAACAACTCTTCCATTAAAGTTGCAGTTGGTAGCAAAACTGTATTTTAGAAGGATGTATGGCCTGGAACAGAAAGCCTCCAAGACAGATTTGGTGGCATTTTCAACCTAGTACATCACCAACATAAAATAGTGGCAGAACAGTGGTCAAACCAGGGATGGGATATTACCTTTAGAAGAATGCCTAATGACTGGGAGCTGAATAGGGTGACTAAATTTAACAATCTTTTGGGAAGTTTTGGTGGTTTACAGGAAGGGGTAAATAGAATTTGGTGAAATGGGCACAGCAGTGGTGCATACAAAGTTAATGTAGCCTATAAAGCTTTGAACCAAACAAATCATTATATTGAAGAATGGCCCTGGAAGCACATATGGAAGAAGATAACATATTAAGTTTCTAGTTTTGTTTGGAGTCTGGCAAGAGAAGTTATACTTACTCAGGATAACTTGATGAAAGAGGGATTACTCTGTCCCAGATGTTGTTTGTGTGGGGAAAACATCAGATACGGTAAACCATATTTTTCTCAATTGTAAGATAACAGAACATATATGGAGGATGTTCTTAATCTTAGTGGCATCACTTGGATAATGTTTGGTAAGATTTCTCAAACATTAGCAAGTTGGGAAGAGATAGGATGTGAGGCAAAGGCAGAGGAAGATAGAGAATTGTCCCAGCTTGTATTTTTGGACAATTTGGAAAGAAAGAAATTTCAAGTAAGTAGCCACACTGATTACATGACTCGTTCTTGAAAACGTCCCAAACATAAATATTTGATGACACTGTTTACTGAGTTTATTATCGAATTGTTAATTGACTTCTGAGTACATGAAACACCACAATAAAAGCTGACACACTGGTAAACTTGACCCACGACTTCTGTACCACATATAAAAGCTGAGAACACATCTTTTAGGTCATCTGGCACACTAGTAATGTGAAGGAAGCCATTTAATAAGAGTTTGTAAAGCTTGGGATTCATCCAGAGTTCTTCTTTTTCCCTTCTTTTATTGATTTTTATATATTTGAGATTTATTCGACTTTTGTTCTAGTTATCTACCATGACGATGTGTAACTAAATTCTCTAATTCTAGAGCTATCGTCCTGCCTTAATGTTGATATACAAATGTTAATTAGACGGGTTTAATTTATCATATTGGTTTGTTTATTCATATCCTGAGTTTAATTACTTGATTGTCTGGCCAACAATTAGATACTTCCTATGAATCTTGAGTTGACTTTAAAAAGGAACTTCTTGATTGCAATAGGATTGAATAAAGCACATTCTTGAACCTAGCCATCAGGGAATCAATTCGTAAATAAGGATAGAAATAAATATATTTGTCGTGCTTAGTCAATTAGTGCAAGAAATTATTAATACATTATTTTACCTGAAATCTCATAGAAACATATAGCTTAGAATAAATTAAACAGGCGAGCAAAAATTGATGAAATTCTATGAGTAATGTTATTCTTGAAGGTTAATAACAAGTTGAATTAATTGAAGAATTCAACAGGTTGCTCGATAAAACCATAACTCTAAAATATTTTCTCCCATTGATATCCAATAATCATTCAAAGTATGTTAATCAATTATTTTCAGTATCCAGTAATCACAATGACTTGTGATTATCTAGCAACTAAACTAAACTAATTCTAATTATCTTGACAAGAAAAGGTTCGAACGATCCGCATATATGTTGTGTATGCATTTGAGGGCAACACGTCATATGGATATGCTGGACTCTTAGAGGTTCAACATTGACTCGCATATGACATTGCTAGTATTACGATCGTTTAACAAAATGAAAGATAAGTAGTGAAAAGGAAAGAGAAAATGATAAACCTGAGTTTGTTTTTGTAGTTATCAACTATTTCTTCCTTTTCTTCTTTTGTGAAGTACCAAATAACACTTGGAATGACAAAATATGAAAGCTTTCGGCATATGGGGCAAGCCCTCAGTGCAGAATTAACATCCATCCCAGAGGAAGAACTGCCACGCCAATTCCTTATACACGATACACAAAACGGATGATCACACTCAGAAAGGATCCCAAACTTCCTCTCAGCTGCTGTTGACTTGGAAAGAACACGTTCAAGGCATACACTGCATTCTATTTCTTGACTGCGCTTCAATAAATCAAGGTGCTTTTGCTTGTTCTCGCATGTTTTTATATGCTCCTCTCTTTCCTCAGGCCTGAAAGGATGCAAGCAATGCTTTCCGCAGGTTGGACACAGATCTCCATGAACACGAGGACACTTTTCTCCCTGAGGACAATTACCAGCAGCAGCAAAAGCACAGATTGACCGATCAGCTGGATTAACACTGTTTAACTCAATCGTGTCATCAATCTCCAATACATCTTGAAGCTCTGACTTTTGGTTCCATGCTGGTTGGCTGGAAGCGTCATAAGGTCTGCTTGAAGCTAAATACTCAGTAGAAATACCTGGCACAACATCTCCAGGAGGCACATTGGTAGGCGCAGAACTTGAAAGCAGATATTGTTGAGGTTGTGCTGAAGATTGAGCTGAAGGCTGTGATCGAGACAGTTTAACATGATCATATCTACACCTGCTTCCATAAGCACAAGCTCCTTTTTGGTAGTAGGTGCATACCTGCAACAATGATCCAAGGGAAAACAATCAGAAAGTAAAGGATCAATTAAGCCTTGATCATCAAACTAAATTGTCACGAACGTTACATTATTAGAAGGATTGTTCCAATCATGTGAAAACTCACAATGATCCCCCTTCAGACATGCCCCATGTGCAAAGAACTTGCAAAGAACCCTGGAGAAAAATTAGAAGCACATGTGTGATTTATATAATATGGCCATCTAGAAGAGAATCACCAAACAAATAGAACTATGATTTAATTGAAAGTAACAATATACTTTGTCAATGGAAATATTAAGGTAGATAGTTAACGTAAAATAACAACTAGTGTTAATTTACCTCTTCAAATATTAACTTTTATATCGCTTATCAGTAAAAGAGAATGCCATTTTTAAAAAATAAAATAAATATGGATACACTATCATAAAGAAACAATGAATGTTTTAAACAGCCACTTAAATTTAATGACCAAGATAATAATGAAAAACCCATCAATTTCTTGAAATTACTCATAACCATCAAATAGAACAAACATCAATGGCATATAATCGGAGTTTCTTGCAGTCTATTTACAGAAAATATCATAAGCACCACAAACACAAAGCAATACTAAACTATATATCTACCAATACACTGAGTTAATTTTGCAATCAAACGGTGTATAAGCATGTTAAAAATGTAAACAAGCATATGGAACATTCTCATATGTGACTAGGGAAACAGAATAGCAGTCAATCTTTAAATTGTGTATGATTTCCCATAAAGTAAAGCAGAAATCCACTTTCAAATGATACAAACTATTATACTCAATCCTCTATATCAATCAAATGAAAAAGCCAAATCTAGTGCTCCGTGATTAAATAAGAAAATATTTCATGAAGCCTCTGCTTCAAGAATAATCAAGCGGTTGCGGGTTTCCGTTGTCATAAAAAAAAATTGAGGAAAAAAAGAGGGCAAAACAAAACTTTCTATAATTAGTTGTTCCATGATGATTCCCAAAACAACTTTTAGCTAAACTTAGGAATCACCAATACAAAATCACCCATTAAAGTTAACAGGTTAAAACGAAACGGCGAGAAAATATTCAGATGAGTTTCTGATAAATCACCATAATTACAACATAGAATCCCTGAGAATGTTGACAACAATAGCAGGATGGATTGATGATATAGATAAAAACAAACAACGGGACCCTAATCAAAATCAAAATAAAAAAATGCACCTTTTGGACATGGCTTCCACCTTTGCCTCTGAGTTCTGACAGTCCAACCCTGAGGTGGCGGTTGGATTTTCTTTTTACTTCTACTTTGAAATATTAGGTTTAATAAATAAAATTATTGCAATTCCCCCTTTTACACCACTGTTCTATAGTCTAGTTTTAAAAGCAGTAATTCTTAAATTTTAAAATTAAATTATCTAAATACCCTTTTAAATTACCTAGTCATAAATGTTTTTACCTCCTAAATATTAAAGTGGTGTCCATTTTAATTAGTAATTAATCTTTTTTGAAAAGTTAATGTCCAATAGTGTGTGGATAAATTGTTAAAATTTCGTATTACTTGAAAGGCATAATACATAAATTGGACTCTTAACTTGGCTTCAAATTATAACTTTGACCAACTTTTTGAGTGCACAAATAGGCACTTTAACTATCCAAAACTTAAACAAAAAAACACTCGGATCCTACCTGGCAAAATGCGTGAAATACACTCAAATTAGGCGCGTCAGATGTAAAAATCGAGGGGCCCAACAGTAAAAAAAGCATTGAAAGGACAATTAAACCCTCTTTCTATTTTTTTCAACAATTTTCCCCTTTTTTTGCATTATTTGTTGTTCACTGCAAAATATTTTTGAGAAATATCTTTTATTTTTACTAGAGTAGAAAATAATTTTTGAAATTAAAAATATTTTTGAAATTAAACTTAACTTTTTTTGGGGGTGGGGGGCTGGCGAGGGGATCGAGGGTAGAGGTGAAAAAATAAAAATTTGAAGTTGAAAATATTTTTAAAAAACAAACTTAAGTTTTTTTTTGGAGCGTGGGGGGCTAGTAGGTGGTGGATGGGGGGCTGATAGGGGGGGAAGGGGGTGGGGGGGTCGAGGGTAAGGGTGAAAAAATGAAATTTTGAAGTTGAAAATATTTTTTAACAACAAACTTAAAAAAA
>JAJOOO010007960.1:0-10530 GCA_029582685.1 Solanum piurae | reverse complement strand
TTTCCAAATAAGCCAGACTTAGAGTGGAAAAGTAGTTCAGCAGTGCCTAAGGGTCGTTTCATTTCGTACCTTAAGGAAAGGAAGTTAGTTTCTAAGGGGTGTGTCTATCACTTAGTCCGAGTTAATGACTCAAGTGTTGAGGTACTATTCAGTCAGTTCCAGTAATAAAAGAGTTTCCAGATGATCTTCCCGGAGTCCCTCCTGAGAGAGAGATAGACTTCGGTATAAATCTTCTTCTAGATACTCGTCTGATATTTATTCTGCCATATAGAATGGCACCACCAGAGTTGAAAGAGTTGAAAGAGTTAAAAGAGCAGTTAAAAGATCTATTAGATAAGGGCTTTATTCGACCAAGTGACTCACCTTGGGGCGCTCCGGTCTTATTTGTGAGAAAGAAAGATGGTTCCCTTAGGATGTGTATAGATTACCGTCAGTTGAACAAGGTTACCATCAAGAACAAATATCCTCTTCCAAGGATTCATGACCTTTTCGATCAGCTTTAGGGTGCTTCTTGTTTCTCGAAAATTGACCTTAGATCGGGTTACCATCAGTTGAGAGTAAGGGAATGTGATATTCTGAAGACAATTTTCAGGACCCATTATGGTTATTATGAGTTTATGGTCATGTCGTTCAGTATAACCAATGCACCTGCAGCGTTCATGGACCTTATGAATAGAGTCTTCAAACCTTATTTAGATATGTTTGTTATCGTCTTCATTGATGACATACTAATATATTCAAGGAATGAAGAAGATCATGCTAGTCATCTCAGAATAGTTCTTCAGACTTTGAAAGATAGAGAATTGTATGCCAAGTTCTCTAAGTGTGTGTGGCATTCTTAGGCCACATTGTGTCTGGAGAGGGAATTAAGGTTGATACTCAGAAAATTGAGGTAGTGCAGAATTGGCCTAGACCCACATCTCCAACTGATATTAGGAGTTTCTTGGGTTTGGCTAGCTATTATAGAAGGTTTATAGAAGGGTTCTCATCCATTTCATCTCCTTTGACCAAGTTGACTCAGAAAACAGTGAAATTTCAATGGTCTGAAGCTTGTGAGAAAAACTTTCAGGAATTGAAGAAGAGGTTGACTACTGCCCCAATTTTGACCTTACCAGAAGGTACTCCAGGTTTTGTGGTGTATTGTGATGCATCTAGAGTTGGTTTGGGTTGTGTATTAATGCAGAATGGCAAAGTTATAGCTTATGCCTCCAGACAGTTGAAAGTTCATGAAAATAATTACCCAACCCATGACTTAGAGTTGGTTGCGGTAGTATTTACTTTGAAGATATGGTGTCATTATTTGTATGGTGTTCAAGTTGATGTATTCACTGATCACAGGAGTTTTTAATATATGTTCAGTTAGAAAGAGATTAATCTCAGACAAAGGAGGTTGTTAGAATTACTCAAGGATTACGACATGAGTATTCTTTACCACCCAAGTAAGGCTAATGTTATTGATGATGCTTTGAACAAGTTGTCTATGGGTAGTACCGCCCATGTTGAGGAAGAAAAGAGAGAGTTAGAGAAGGATGTGTATAGACTTGCACGCTTAGGAATCCGGCTAATGGATTCCACAGAAGGAGGAGTAGTGGTGATGAATGGGGTTGAGTCTTCATTATTGTCAGAAGTGAAGGAAAAGCAAGACCAAGATCCCATTTTGCTTGAGTTGAAGGCAAATGTTCATAAGCAAAAAGTATTAGCTTTTGAACAAGGGGGAGATGGTGTGTTGAGATATCAATGAAGATTGTGTGTACCTATGGTGTATGGACTCCAAGAGAGGATCATGGAGGAAGCTCATAGCTCCAGATATTCCATTCATCCGGGTTCCACAAAGATGTATCGTGATTTGAGAGAGGTGTATTGGTGGAATAGTATGAAGAATGGAATTGCAGAATTTGTTGCTAAGTATCCAAATTGCCAACAAGTTAAAGTAGAGCACCAAAGATCCGGTGGTTTGGCTCATAATATAGAACTTCCGGAATGGAAGTGGGAGATGATTAATATGGACTTCATCACAGGGTTACCAAGGTCTCGCAGGTAGCATGATTCTATTTGGGTGATTGTCGGTAGAATGACGAAATCAGCCCACTTTTTGCCAGTAAAGACTACCCATTCAACATAAGATTATGCTAAGCTATATATTCAATAAGTGGTAAGACTTCATGGGGTTCCGGTCTCCATTATTTCAGATAGAGGTGCACAATTTACTGCAGAGTTTTGGAAGTCATTCCAAAAAGGCTTGGGTTCAAAGGTGAACTTAAGTACTGTCTCTCATCCTCAGATAGATGGGAAAGTAGAGCGCACTATTCAGACCTTAGAGGATATGTTGAAGGCCTGTGTGATTGATTTCACAGGTAATTGGGATGTTCACCTACCCCTTATTGAATTTGCCTACAATAATAGTTACCACTCTAGCATCCAGATGGCTCCATATGAAGCTCTTTATGGGAGAAGATGCAAATCTCCTATTGGATGGTTTGAAGTTGGTGAAGCAGGGTTGATAGGACCAGATTTAGTTCATCAAGCTATGGAGAAGGTGAAAGTGATTCAAGAGAGGTTGAAAATGGCACAGAGTCGTCAGAAATCCTACATTGATGTTAGGAGAAGGGCGTTAGAGTTCGAAGTGTTTGATTGGGTATATCTAAAAGTTTCACCCATGAAGGGTGTTATGAAGTTTGGTAAGAAGGGGAAACTTAGTCCCCGGTATATTGGACCTTATCAAATATCCAAGAGGATCAGCAATGTAGCTTATGAGTTAGAGCTACCACAAGAGTTAGTCGCGGTTCATTCGGTGTTTCACATCTCTATGTTGAAGAAGTGCATGGGCGATCCGTCATTGATCATACCAATTGAAGATATTGGGATCAAGGATACCCTATCTTATGAGGGGAATAATTTCTTTAAGGGGACACTATGCATTTAGTGGGCTCGATTTTCTTTCTTTGAGAAAAATATTTTGTATATTGTTTCTAATCTGTTTCTGATTTTATTTTCTCTACTAGTTTTAATTTTCTAGTTTTGAAAATACTCTTTAAACTTTGTTGTTTCTTATCAAGTTCTTCAAAGTTGTTCTAAGTATCTTAGGAATACAAGATGAACAACAATCTTAAGGAAATTACTATACTATTGGTATTTCTTGTATTCTACTGATTGATAGAAACAGATCATGGAAGTAGAAGATTAATGCACTTCTTCAGAATTTGGTGCCTTGTTTAGCAAGATCGAATTGAGAATGTACCAGAAAAATTGGTGGTAATCCGATTAAAGATTACACCAGGTAACCTTCTTATTATTTATCTAAGGAGAAAAATAGCTTCTAAAATTTAATTCTTTTGATATTTATCATGTGTATCTTTGAAAAAAGATGTGCAAACCATATGTTTTGGAATAAATTTTCCTTGTCAATAGTGTTGCCTTTAAAATTCTTTAGTTTGCAGAATGAGAGATGCACATTTTTGTTTGATAAAATAGTCTATGTGATAATCTAAGAATATGTTTTATTCTATTTGGAGACTAAAAAAACTTTTGTAGTTTTTGTACTCCATGTCAAATTTGATTGTGTCTGATTTTTGTAGCCTAAAAACTTTTGTACTTTCTACTCTGGATAAATTAGACTATGCAATTGGTTTGAAGAATATAAAAACTTCACATAATAAGTTAGTGTTGTACTTTTGATTTTCTATAAACTTCACTTGTTATATAGAAATAAATTGTACAAATTTTTTTTTGTCTTTATTGTTAGTATTATAAATACTAAGTGGTATGTCTATTTGTGATAGAGGAAAAATACCAGTGACTTAGAGTTTGTGATTTTGTGCCTCTATTGAATGAACTTTGACACTGTGTAAAGATTGTCAAAGGGAATTGAAGCACTATAATTCTTTTGTAGAATAATATTTTCAAAAGAGTTTTCATGTTACCAATGGCATTTTGATAGCATGAGAAAAAATATGTGGAAAAACTATTTTCAAATACTTGAAAAATATTTTTGAGATCATATTTAAAATGTGGGGGTTCTTTAGTTATGCTAAAGATAAAATTAGACTTAGTGTCTAAATTTAAATTTGGAGCACAAGATATAAAATTTAATGATACTGTTGTATTATGTTAGACCCACAAAATTCTTGGAGTATATTTGACATTGTGGTTGTTGAGTTTCTCTTGTACTAGTATATGGTATGACTAGTATGAAACTACCAAATTATATATATACTTGTTCAAAATAATTGTGTTCTTTTATGAAAGAGTATCACTTAAAATGTTGTGATTTTTCATGAAAAGATATGTCTATTAAAATATAATTATTTGTATAGACATGAAAATTGATGAATAGTCATTTGTCATGTTTTGTAAAAGAAGCATTTGGACTATAATGCATTTATTGGACCCGATGAAACTATGTTCATGGGTAGTTCTATAACAATCAAATTGAAAGTTATGGAAATGTCCTTCTGAAAAGGACATGTGTTGACTCTTAACAATGTTTGTATCAGACAAATTTGTAATAAGTAGAAAAAAAAATTGTGAGAAAAAGTTACCTCACCGAGGGCCTTTCAAACTCAATATTTTTTTTTCTTACTTATTGAGTCAAACTGTTTGTGACATGAACGCTTAAGACATGTCAATTACAAAATCTTGTAAGGAAAACTGATCAACTTAGAAGTTTTGTCTACTTTTAGTGCAATAAATAAAAACGTCAAGTTTGTGTGGAATCTAAGTATATGCTGAGCATTCTTATAAATCTATTGAAAGGAATTCTAATCCCATAGAGTTAATTTACACTGACATTTGTGATATAAAGTCAACACCATCTCGTAGTGGGAAAAAGTATCTCATAACTTTCGTTGACAATTGCATTAGAACGACTATGTCTATTTGCTGAATGGTAAGGATGAAGCAATAGAAACGTCTAGACAATATAATATTGAAGTTGAAAATCAGTTGGGAAAAAGATAAGAAGTGATAGGGATGGAGAATATAAATCTCCTTTTGCAGAAATATATTTGGAAAGTGGATTTATCCATCAAACTACTGACCTATTCACCTCAATTTAATGGAATTGCAGAATCGAAAAGAGATCAAACTTTGGAGGAAATGATGGCTACATTACTTATAAGTTCAGGTTTACCACAAAACTTGAGTGGAGAAGTAATCCTTACAGCTAAAGAGAACAACAAAAAGTTGTCTTTTCAGAAAGAAAGCAATAAAAAGTTTTGTTTGTTCAAGACACAATCTATTCCATATGAGAAATGGAAAAGAAGGAAATCCAACTTGAAATATTTCAAAGTGTGGGGTGTCTAGCCAAAGTCCAAGTTCCTATTCCTAAAAAGGTTAAAATAGGACCTATAACTGTGGACTGTAAAATTAGACTTGAGTAGTCTATTGAAGGGTCTAAAAGACCTTGGAAAGAAAAAAAGAGAATGTACTTAATAAAGAGATTCAGAGGCGTAGTAAATGTCATAGTACATCTACTTCCTTCGAATATGATTTTGTAACATTTCTTGTGTCTTCTGTAGACTCATCCTTTTGAAAAGATGGTGCCAATAGTGAGATTGATTCAATCTTAAGGAATTGGAAGTTAATTGATTTTCTTTCAGAAATTAAACCTTTGGGTTCAAAGTGAATCTTCAGAAGGAAAATGAAAGTCGGCGGAACTATTGGAAAATACAAAGCAAGACTTTTGTCAAAGGTTGTAGACAAAAATAAGATCTTGATTTTGTCGACACATACTCGCCGGTAACTAGAATTACATTCATTCGGATGTTAATTGCATGAGATGCGGTATATGACCTCCAAATTCATCAAATGAATGTGAAAACAATTTTCTTAAATAGAGAATTGGAGGAAGAAATTTACATGGAACAACCCGAGGGTTTTGTGGTTCCTGGTAAATAAAAGAAAGTGTGTGAACTTGTTAAGTCACTTTATGGACTAAAACAAGCTCCCAAACAATGACATAAGAAATTTGATCAAACCATATTGGCAAATGGATTTAAGAATAATGGAAGTGATAAATGTGTTTACATTGAAATAACAAGGTCATTGTTTGTTTGTATATTGATGACATGTTGATCATCAGTAGAGACACTAATGACATAAATGCTACTAAACGTATGATAGAAAGCAAGTTTGATATGAAAGATCTTGGAGTTGCTGATGCGATCTTAGATATAAGAATCCTTAGAACTCCATAATGTTTAGCATTCTCACGGTCTCAATGCATTGAAAAGGTACTTGGCTAGTACAAATATTTGGATTTCAATATTGTCAAGACTCTAATAATGTGAGCTTTGCATTTCAAAAGAGTGAAGGAGAAAGTGACTCACAAATGGATTATGCTAGAGTATTGGGAAGTATGATGTATATCACAAAGTGTGCACGATCAGATATAACATGTGTTATTAATGAACTGAGTCGGTTCACAAGTGATCCCAATTGAACTCATTGATGACAATGAAAAGAGTTTTGGGGTATTTAGAACATACTCAAAATTATGTCTTGCTTTATTACAATATCCAGCAGTATTGAAAGGATATAGTGATGCAAATTGGATCACCGGGATCAAATGAAGTAAAATCCACGAGTGGATATGTATTTACTCTTGGTGGAGGAGCATTTTCTTGGAAATATTCCAAAAAGACATGTATCGCTAGCTCTACAATGATCTCTGAGCTAGGTGCTCTAGATAAGGCCGGTGAATAAGTTGAAAGACTCCATAATTTCTTAATAGATATTCTTTTTTGGCCCAACCCTTTGGCATCAGTATGCATACACTTTGATAGTTAAGATGCAATAGGTAGGGCATGGAGCATGATGTATAGCGGAAAGTCTCGTCATATAAGACATAAACATAATACCGTTAGAAAACTACTCTTTAGTGGAATTAGCACAATTGACTATGTAAAGTCAAATGATAATGTGTCGGATCCACTTATAAAAAGGCCTAACTGTAGAGAAAGTTGAAAGATCATCTAAGGGAATGAGTTTACGGCTTAGGTTAAGTCATCATGGCGGTAACTCTACCTAGCAGACTGGAGATCTCAAGAGCTAGGTTCAAGAAGAAAATTAAAGTTGTGACTAACGGTTCGACATTGTCAACCAACTCAATCCATTCTCATGATGAAGACAATGTTCAGGAATAAGAATACAACATTAAGGCTTATTAATGAGTTAATAAAGCTTAAAGTTTTTAATGATTTGCTAAGTTTGGCAGATTTGACCAAATAGTGTATCTACGCGATAACACGGTTAGAAATCACCTATGTGAGTGTGAAGTGTAAGCCGCTTCAAAGAGGATGATTGTCAAAAGCCCATCTCTCTATACACTCATGAAACCAGAAGGTGTTCATGGCTGAAACGAACACCACCGTAAGAACCATAAACGGTAAAGGGTTGATTATGTGACATATGATTGTCTAGGTATACACCAAAGATTGACGGTTCAAAGATATCAAATCTACCGATTGACCGAGTATATCCGACATATGTTCACTACGAAAAGTTCAAAGGGAAACCTATTTATCAAGATGCAATTAATTCTTGCTTGTAAAGTACACATACTTGTCCGTTTCTTTGTCTTGGAGTCATTCCCCATTCATGCGGGGGATTGTTGGGTTTTAAAAGGTGTGAATGGAAAATGAAGAGTTGCGACTTCTATGAAGAGTTGTGACTTGTATGAAAAGTTGCGACTTTTATGAAGAGTTGTGACTTTTATGAAAAGTTGTGACTTTTATGAAAAGTTGTGACTTTTATGAAAAGTTGTGACTTTTGTGAAAGGTTGTGACCTTTCCGAAAGATTGTGACTTTTCTAAAGGGTTGTGACCTTTCCGGTAAGGCACAATAAGAACATTTTCACACTATCCTTTGTTTTCTATAAATTGAGGAATTTACTCTCATTTTTAAAAAAAAATCAAATTTGTGGACTTCTCCTACTACTACTACTAAATATAGTATTCTAAGTGTACTTTACTGTCATTGAGTGGTTTACTGACACCGTGGTTTTAGGTACCGATACACCGGTGAGTAAGATCGTTCTATCCTGGGAGGATATATTCCATTAACCTCGGGTACTTGAGGGTATTAATTTCCTTAAGGGGACACTGTGCATTCAGTGGGCTCGATTTTCTTTCTTTGAGAATAATATTTTGTATATTGTTTCTAATCTTCTGATTCTATTTTGTCTACTACTTTTAATTTTCTAGTTTTGAAAATACTCTTTAAAGTTTGTTGTTTCTTATCAAGTTTTCAAAGTTTTGTTCTAAGTATCTTAGGAATACAAGATGAACAACACTCATCTATGCTCAACACTAGAAATTGGAACACCACCTAAGAGTCTATTAAGGTAAGCTCTTCAATAAGTAGATTTCTTGGAGGACAATCATTTCGTTCAGCCTTTGGGGCTTTGGTTTAACAAAAACAACAATTTCTTCAACAATAAAAAGCAACACATCCTAATAGCCCACATGTTGTTGAAGCAACTGAATTCCACCACCTAATGTACAAAAGCATTAAAATTAACCCCCAAAAATGGTTGTTCAAATGAAGTTGACTCCTCTTCGAGATACTTTCAAGCATAACATTGACGGATCATTGAATAACCAACATGGACATGGGGAAATAGGAGGAGTAATTTGAGACCACACATATAGATGAGTGAAAGACTCTATGAAATCCTGTGCACACACGACAGTAGTCTAGGCAACGATCTTAGCAATTTTATATGGTCTAAGGCTAGCCAAAAGAAAAAATCTCAAGCCGCCAAGTGTAAAAAGTAATATATTTTGATCAATCACAATCAACCATATCTGCTCCCTATAACTATAAATAGGGGAATTACATAATTTTTTAAGAGAAATTCTACAAGCATTGGAAAAAGCCACAACACTGGTTACATAGTTCTTCTAAGGATTGGTCAACAAAAATCAAACACATCACTAGGAGGTCTGAATCATCTTACATTCGAGAAATACGTCACTAACAACCCTCAAAGCACTGTGAACCATGAGAAGAGAGAAGGAGAGGATTTTTCTTTTCCGTTTTAAAAATTGAATATAGTTGAAGAGAGAAGGGGGAAACGTGTACATCAAGGGATGAAGATCTCTAGAAAAATACAAAATCAAAACACCCAAAACAAAATTGAAAACTACTCAATTACACTGATAAGAACTAGAAAAATGGAAGAGAGGGAATTGAATATCAACTTTTTCGAGAAAATTGGGAGAAAGAATAAGAGAACTGTTTTCCTTTTTTAATTTTTTTGAAGATACTATGAGGGAGACAATAAAGGATTTGTTTTCCTTTTTGAAAAATTAAAGGAGGTGCTCATCAACTGTTACATTTTAATCCCTCCATCCAACAATAGTTGTGACACATATCTTAAAAAACAATAAATAATAGGATAATATTACTCCCCCTGTCCTTTTTTACTAGTCCAATTTGGACTTTTTACTTGTCATTTTTGATGAATCAAGAAAAGACAATATTTTTATAACTTGCAAAAATCTCATAGTGTAAAGAGTAAATTACATCATATTCCTACTCTTTTCTAATTACAATAATCTCTTAAAATTTGTACCTTCCGGATACATAAGTCACCATCCGAATACATTAATTCACCTTCCAGATACATTAATTCTAATACAAGAAGAATACTTCTGTTGCGCCAAAAAGGGAATAAAATTTGAAAATCTAATTAAATCCCATAAATTATGGTTACGTTTCTTCTTAGTCTCAATCATATAGAGGAAAATCCAGAATGAAGAAATTCAAAATTTCAAATTCTCCCCCCCCCCCTCGTTCAACCAAGAATTCTTTCAGATTTGATTCAAAAACTTTTGTCGCAATTTTTGGTTAGCGAGGTGAGTTATGAAGGATAAAAAGTGATGGAATTGTTGTTGGACAAACAATTTCCTTTTGAATCTTCAAGTTCATCGAAGATCCTTTCAATTTTGATTCAAGTTGTTTGGATTTGTTGTGTATACCCTTTGTTTTTAAATTATTTGAATATGTGTCACTACTAAAAAATTGTCAAAAAACGACGGCCAAAAGTGACGGATTGCGTCGCTTTTTTGGTTAAAATCGACGAAAAAGCGACGCAGTCACTTCCGTTGCTTTTTAGCTCGGCGCTTTTCAAAAAGTGACGGACTGCGTCGCTAAAAAGCGACGGACAACGTCGTTTTATAAAAAGCGATGGACTGCGTCGCTTTTAGAGACGGATTGCGTCTCTTTTAGCGACGGACTGAGTCGCTTTTTTACTATTATTTTTTTTGAATTTTTTTTAAAAAAGCGACGGACTGCGTCGCTTTATTTTAATTTTCATTTTTTTTAATTTCTAAAGGGCGACGTAGTCCGTCGCTTTTCTGGAAATTTAATTTTTAAAAATCCAAAAAAGCGACGGACTAAACCACGCTGTCCGTCGCTTTTTCTGCAATATTTTTGACAGTAGCAACTCGCAGCTTCTGCTGCCCACCTGCAAATGCAATTCAATTCAATTCTACACTATTCAGCCCAATCAAACACACACAATTATAA
>JAJOOO010007959.1:0-11462 GCA_029582685.1 Solanum piurae | reverse complement strand
AAATTACAGTATCAATCTCCCTTCTTGTTTACATAGTAATTTTGTCCGATAAAACATATTGAGTTTATCGAGTAAATTTAAAATAAATTTAATATCCCCAATATGGTTATTAACTAAAGAGTTTTATTATATAAAACTACTGGACTTTCATTTTTACCTCAAAAGTCACTCAATTATAGACGTTTTACTTACAAAGTCACTCAACTTTGATTTTTACTTCAAAAGTCACTCAATCTATTTAATTATTTTTTCCATTAAAATTTGCTTATATGAAAACTTTATTTAAAATCAAATTCTAAAAAATAAAATAATATCCATTTAAACTTATTAAATTCATTTGACTGATTTAGTATGTACTGGATGAAAAACACTACTAAATAACGTATTTGATTATTAGGTAATCTTATTTAAATTAAAGATAATAGCTTCTAGTAATCAATTTTTTAAAAGGAAAGAACTGAGAATGTATTGTAAAATATTTGAAGGAGGTTTAAATGGAACTTTTACGTTCAATAATTCTAATTACTTTGTCCCAATTTATAATCACACACTAGCTAACTTAGTTTGGAGGTGCTAGGACATTTATGACACAATTTTTTTTAGGGATTGCATCATTTAGATTGGTCCTCGTATGTAATAACTTTTAAAAGAATTATCTTAATTTTAATGTATTACTTTCCTAAAAAAAAAAAGGGTTTGACTCGGCATATAGTTCAAAAGAATAAAAAAAGACTTTTGAAATTTATAATTTAAAACAAAAAATAGAATTTTGTGTGTCTATAAACTGTTTTATTAAAAATAAAATAGAAACTCTGAAGCTAAACTATTTTTAATTATAATAATTGACTAAAAATATGTCACATAAATTGATCCAAAAATAGCCGTTGTATTTAAAAAAAAAATTTTGGTACTTGCCTAATCTAATCTAACATATTGACTTTAATTAAAATAGGTGGCGAATCCCTTTTATTAATGCACACACGATTAATATTAGCATAAGCTATAAATCCTAGATGTCGTAATTGGCTAGTTGCTTATCCCATGGTCCCATAAAAGAAAGGAAAATTCATACTCTAAAAAGAAATGGACGAAAAAATTATATGGTCCGAATCAAATTCTTATTAATAAGGTGAGAGTTCAGATATAATAAATCAATTGAGCTATTAAATTCTTTTAAATTATAACTAATTAATTATGAATAATAGGCGACAATTTTTAATTTTCATAATAAGATATAAGGAAGAAAATATGAATTTCTTGGAACTTTTGATCAGAAAGGAGATTTTGTGGAGATAAATTGAATTGATGTAGTTCAAGTGCAAAAGAGACACGTATTAGGATGGAGTTACAGGCCATTTAAGATTAAATTGATTTTGTCACATTTCTTAAGTTCTTACGCAAACAAATTTAGGGATAAAAGATTAAATTTGCGCTTTTAAACTAGAGTCGGGTAATAAGATCTAGACCTATATTAATAGATCGGGTCAGATGTTGTTGTCTATTGATAGTGTTTAGCTCTTGGTGTCGCATGTCCATACGTGGCCCTTTTCCTGACAAAAAATGATCCAATTTACTTTTGAATTACGTGGAATGTTCTAAATTTGCTAACTTCGAAAAACAGAGACACTGTGTTTAGAAGTGAATGCGATCTGTCGGGTACAAGTTTCTTAGGAATTCAGTAATTTTTGCTCAAATTATATATATATGTTATATTAGATATTTATAAATATTTGATTGTGAACTCAATTATTTTCGTATATTAATTAAAAGTCAATTGAACAAATCAAGAAACTTCAAATGTTTGAATCCATTTTTAGGTATCACCATTATCTTCTTCAATCCAATGGCCAGATGTTTCATCCCTCAAGCTCAAATTAACCAAATGAAACTCAAACAATAATTTAACTATACCGCCAAAGAGAATTCTCACTTGTGACATAACCATTGACATAATTCCATTACCAATTCCTACCCCTCATTTACACGATAAATAATAAATTTTTATTTGGTCAAAACAACATTTTAACGAGTAAGCTTAGTATAATTGTATCAGGTAATTTTTGTTTACATGTTTCAATAATCATCTCATCCCAATTTATGTAAAAATGCTTGATTAATGTCAAGCCCCGAGGCTATCCCCTTGACGTAATACGGGACCTAGGATCACGAGTGACCCCAAGCTAACCATGTGTCTGGCAGATCATAAGTATACTGAAAGATAACTGAATAAAGATATACTATGCGGGAGCTTAAAACAATAGTTAACTGAAAGATGGGAAAATACCCAATACTGATCTGAAAATATAATGTACTACGAGTTTAGTGATACTGAACAATCACTCAAAAGCTAAAGTCGAATATAATACTATGTCTGAAAAGCCTCTGCTGACTAGAGTTGATGGGACATGCCGCCAGCTAACTCTAGAAAAACTGAAAATTTAAAGTAAAAGACTGAATATGGAAAACATGTATGTTGTCCTCGAAGTATGAGGCCTCACCACTGAAGTTGTTGAATATGGATCGGGAACCAATATATGCGTGATCTGGATGCTGAATACCTGAACCTACATCATGAAAGGATAGAGCGCAGAGTATGCGTCAGTACTTGGAATGTACTGAGCATGCATGATATAGATAATAGCTGAATAAATACATATAAGTTAAAACAAGGCATAACTGAGCAATACTGTAAATACTGAAAAGCTAACTGAATGCAATGACCAAATGCAAATCATGAACATGACATGTTAAACTGAATGTTGCAGTATATACTGAAAACCTAGTCTAATGCACTAAGAGTCTGACTGTGGGAGCTACTATTAACCGACATAAAACCACGTGAGCAAAACGTGGAGTCCGATGTATACGCCCCATCGAGAGGACCCAATATACCTTGCCAGGGGTATAAAAGAATGACTGACGTGATCACTAAATCTGATGCCCAACAGAGGGGACTTATACTCTTACGGGGGCACGTAGTTCTGGGACTATAAGGATACGCTGAACCCTAGTCCAACTCAGTGCTAAGCCTACTCCCAACTGAAAATGTAAATGACACAACGTAACTGAAATACTGAGTAGTTCAATATTCTGACATGCAAATATGAGAATGCAATATTTAAGAACTGACAATGTAACATTCGAAAACTAGAGCATGTTTCTCTGTTTAACTGACATAGCAAGTGTAATTCATGAATTAAGAGAATCTACACAACTAGGGTTCTGAGTTTCATGCAAGGAACTAAGCAAATATTCCACAAAAAGATAATAATCTGATGAAGAACACTATAATAGCTAAATCACAACAATTCTCCAAGGTTTTAGAAACCCTAGGTCTAAACATGATATGGAGAATCAAGAATTTGACTGAATTCTAGGACCTAGTGGATGAAAGGAACCCACTAGTGAAATCCCATATACTTGGTGACGAAATTTACGGAGAAATCCTTCGATTTTGGGGCTGGAACTGGAGAAAACATGCTGCATGTTCTTGAGAAAACTGGTGCTCATCCTTCTTCTTTTTGGCTCTAATTTCGATGAATTTGGTTATGTTCTGACTTTGTTATTAGGCTTAAACTGAGTAAAACGACGTAGTTTCAATGTCCAACGCATAAGGGAAAAGACCAAAACGACTCCAACTTAAAATTTGACGAGGCCATCGATGGACCTGACCGACGGACCGTGGATTGACTGATGGTCCGTCCTGTCAGTTCGTCGTCTGGCGTCTGAGGCTGGGTGAAGGGGTCACGATCCACGGATTGTGGTCCCACCTAGGGGCCGTAGGTTCGGCCATGGGTCGTGACTTTCTGGGGAAACTTTGGGTGGCCAACCACGGACCCTACTACGGTCCGTGGTTTGGCCCCCGACACTTGCAAGTCCTGAAAATCTTCATTTCAGTCTTTTTCGAATCTGGGGTGTTACAATTAAGCAGAGAATTCAAGAAAGAAACTATTAACAAATAAGTTATTCCAAACATGGCAATCAAACAAAATACAAAAATATTATCCCATCACTATTTATTTTTGTCCCTCACACCAAACGACGTTGATCATCCAAAATTTGTTTGAGTATCTAGTAAAAAAAATTCTCCCTTTTATTATGACTATAAAAACATATCAAATAATAAAAAATAGTCTTTTCTTCGGTCAATCTGTGCTGCATATCAACTCAGGTTTAAAATAGGTTAAACTAAGCGATCTAAATGATCCGAGTTAATAAAATAAGTAAATTGTTCTGTTTAATATGAACGGAGCTAATTTTAACACCCCATATGATATGAGTGTCACACACATTAATAGCTCAATTAGTTTATACGTGTGATAGCTCAATTAGTTATCACATTAATATCTCAATTAGTTAGCATAATCTATTTGTAGAGGTAACTCCTAGTTAATTATCCCCTAATTGGTCACACTTTAATGATATCAATTCCAATTCATTTTTGCTTGGTCCACCCTACCCGCCCTATTTAACCCACCCATTTTACATATGGATCGACCCATTATCAACCTGCAGTAAAATGGGTAAAAACGGGCTGGGTGCGGTTTACATTGTGTTGATTAGAGTAGTTTTCTCTATAATATTGATTAGAAAGGTCATCTATGGAGTATTGACTATTGAGTAGTCATTTAGTGTTAATCAAGAACAAATTTTGAATTTCAACATAAATAAACTTTTTTTTAATGATCGTGGTTTTAGGCCAATTTTCGTGCACCTCCATTAATTTCACGGGATACTTATCACCTTCCAGCATCAACAGGTACCAGATAACTCCTGAATCCTCACAGTTCTCAACCATTTTATTGACTACTAAACTACATCCTAAAATACATGAATAGATTATCTTAAAACTTTGCACTTGCTATTTACTTACAAAAATGATTATAGTTTCAATTTCAACTTCAACTTCATATAATTATTAAGAGGGGAAAAAAAGAAGGACAAATCACATAATACACGGAAATGATGAAATTTAAGATGATCAAAGTTTGTATTATCAGAATTTTATTGTTGACGCAGAATAACAATTAATTTGATTTATACACGAACTATATATTAGTAATAGTGAAAGAAATGTTCTACCGCAAGCAGTGGTGGATTCAAGATTTTCATTTAGGGGGTTTGAAAAATAATAAAAGTATGAACGTGCGAATAAGCCAACAAAACACAATTTTTAGAAAGTAGTAATATATAGTTTATTAGATACAAAAAGTTAGTTTTGTTACAAGAGACCTGAAACGTGATTTAATAATTGGCTCTTGAATCTTGCGGGGGAGAACTAATGAAGTGATTTAGAGATTTGGGGAGATGAAAAGTGATTTTTAGCCTTTGGAAATGGAACCCTTCGATTTTTTTGGGTTTAAATTTATTATTTTAGCACTTAACGTGAAAGATTCATGTTCACAATGAAATTTGAACCTTGATCAAGAGGGTCAATTTTAAAGGAGATTTACCATTACATCACACTTTGCATGGGTTTCAAAATTGATATATGTACTAAATACACAAAATTTACTCATATACAACCCGCTCATTAGTTGTCCAACCTGTTTCTTACACCCATTTGCCACCCTAGTCACACGGTCCCAAAAAACATACTCCTATGTTATTTCACATTTAAACTAGGACTACAACATCTTGACTTTCATACTAACTCTGCTTCATAAAAGTAACATTATTTCCTTATTAGTTTATACGAATGGTACATTTTTATTATTTTTATTTTTTATGATAACCTTGCAAATCACATAGCAGAGCACACTAGGTAAATTTGTTGTGACGAACTCGATCCCTTGATTTCGTTGGCAATAAATTTCGAATTTGAAACCTCCAGCAAGTCTCGAGCCAAAATCACTGGACCACCCCGAAGGATAATGATACCTTTTTATATTTGAAACCAAATATCTCTTAATGACAAGTTTTTATAGACACAAAATATTATAACTACAACTTACAAAGGACATCATTTTATACTTAAATTATGTTCTAATTAAGTCAAATTATTATGTTACATAAATTGAAACGGGGGAGAGTAATAAGAAATGAAAAAAGACGGGATGATTTGTTCCCACGTAGTTAACTATCATGGGATGATTTGGTTTGAATTCAAGTTATGATGGAATAAGTTATGCTAATATTATTTTTTATCTAGTGTTTGGTCTGTTGTATTCAAAATAATAAATCTTAAAAATAATTTATTTGCTTACAAAAATATCCTTCATGAATGTGAAAAGTGATGTATAAAAAGGAGCTTAAAGGGATATTTTTATCATTTACTTATTTTATCCTAGGATAAGTTATCCCGGGATTACTATACCACCCAAGGGAAGGGATAACTAATCTCGATACTAATTATTAATCCCAGAATAAGTTATTCCGTACTTACCAGCCAAACAACAAATTAAGTGGTACTATAATTTAATCCCATGACTATTTGACGTTATCATTCACATCTAACGACCCTAAGGGAATATAGTTTAAGAAGGTTGGCAAAAGATTGAAAATGCATTCCCTCTCTCTCTATATATATAGACACACACAAGGCAGTGGAAGCAGGGGCTTTTAAGATAACACAAATTAAAGAATGGCTACTAAACCTGGCATCCTTACAGAATGGCCTTGGGCATCCCTTGGCAACTTTAAGGTACTCTTTATTGAATTTCCAACTATTTTTTCCAGTCAAAATATGTTATGTTTACAGTATATATCTTCTTTTTCTGTTGTTGGAATACATGTTCCTTCATTGATACAACAGAACAAGATGATTGTGAGTGTTTGTTTTGATAAGCTTATAATGCATTTAGTTTTGTGTATTCTATTCTTCCTTCTACATCTTTCTCGAATCAACGATCTTGTGTTGGATGATGAAGTTACTATAGCTAGAGACCTTTTGCTCAACTCTTTTAACATTTTTTTTTATTGTTGGGATGAAGTACTTGGTTTTGGCACCATTTGTGGGTCATAGCATATACTCATTCTTCATGGGCAAAGAAGAAAGCCAGAGGGACTTTTCATACATATTCATACTCCTCTATATAGTCATGAGAATGGTTCACCACCAAATGTGGATATCCCTATCTCGCTACAGGTCTGCTAAGGGTGATAATCGTATTCTTGATAGAAGCATCGAATTTGATCAAGTTGACAGAGAAACAAACTGGTACGTATACTTCCCACCTTTTTTCGCGTTCAAGCATCCCCATTCTTGATATGCATATCCAACCAGGTTGCATGTATCTAACCATGCTTTGGGCAGTACTAATTAATTTTCAACAGGATCCAAAGGAATCTAACAAAACTAAAAGAAGATGGATACAAAATAAATTGTACATGACATGATTGATTAAGGTTGGATTTTTTTTATAGGGATGATCAAATTATACTTAATGGAGTGGTGTTCTACATTGGATACCTGAAGTTCGCAGAGACTCATCACTTGCCTCTTTGGAGGATTGATGGGATCATTATAACTGCCTTGCTTCATACCGGTCCTGTAGAGTTCCTCTATTATTGGCTACACAGAGCTCTGCATCATCATTTTCTATACTCTCGTTACCATTCCCATCATCACTCCTCCATTGTCACTGAACCTCACACTGGTAACTCGTCTTCAAATACTTTTGTAGCATTTTCTTTTATTAGACAATCAATCAACTTTCTGCATATGCTTACATTTTTTTTTTGGCTGGCAGCTGTTATTCACCCATTTGCTGAGATTGTAGCATACTATACGCTCTTTTTTATTCCATTGGCCACAACAATATTCACTGGGACTGCTTCTATAGTTTCAATTGTTGCTTATGCCATCTATCTTGATTTCATGAACCTCATGGGCCATTGCAACTTTGAGCTAATTCCAAAGTGGACATTCTCTATCTTCCCCCCTCTCAAGTACTTGATATATACGCCCTCGTGAGTGTTTTTGACCCTGTATTTCAATTTATATATATATAGCATCAACAATGCTTCAGACGTTTGTTTGGCTTTGTCTTGAAAAGATTTTACTAACCATGTGTTTTTGCAGTATGTAGTCTTTTCATATTCAACTTTCATTTGATACCGTAAATGGTAGTAAATGTATATTTGTTTCAATGAGCAGAAAATGTATATTTGTTTCTAACTTTAAAGGAAACATAAGTCGTCTTTCAAAAAAAAGATTCCCTGCTTCACTTGAGCGAGGGTCTTTCGTAAACAACATCTCTACCTTCACAAGGTAAGGGTAAGGTCTACGTACACTCTACCCTCCCTAGGCCCCACTTTGTTGGATTTCATTGGGTGTACTATTGTTGTAGTCGTACTGACTAGGCAGACTAGTAATCCCTGAAGATTTTTTATTTGTGAACAATCTGTTTTATTCTTCACCACTAATATGAATTCTTTGATGGCACAGGTTCCACTCACTACATCACACTCAATTTAGATCAAATTATTCACTTTTTATGCCAATGTATGACTATCTGTATGGTACAGTGGATAAGTCCTCAGATACATTGTATGAAAAGTCACTTGAGAGGAAAGCTGAATTGCCTGATGTGGTGCACCTAACACACCTAACAACCCCAGAATCCATTTACCATCTTCGACTAGGATTTGCATCCTTGGCCTCAAAGCCTCACACTTCCAAGTGGTATTTTTGGTTAATGTCACCCGTCACGCTATGGTCATTTTTTATTACTTGGGTTTATGGTCACACATTTGTTGTTGAGAGAAATTTGTTCAGGAATCTCAAAATACAAACTTGGGCTATCCCAAAATATAGTATACAAGTAAGAACTTATTGTTAGTTCTGATTTATACATTGTTAAAGAGATCAATTGGCCTAATTATTTTATTTTGTTCAGTACTTTATGCAATGGCAAAGAGATACTATTAACAATTTGATTGAGGAAGCAATTATGGAAGCCGATCAGAAAGGCGTAAAAGTTTTGAGCCTTGGACTCTTAAATCAGGCAAGTAAAACTATACAAAATCAAATAATGCCTCATTGATGCCTCAAATAACAACTATACATAAATGTAATGTTGTAGCAGGAAAAGCAGGTGAATAAGAATGGTGAACTTTACATAAGGAGGCATCCTAAGTTGAAAGTGAAGGTGGTGGATGGGAGTAGTTTAGCTGTCGCTGTAGTTTTAAACTCCATTCCTAAAGGAACTTCCCAAGTGGTACTTAGAGGCCGTTTCTCCAAAGTTGCTTACTCTATTGCCCTAGCCTTGTGCCAAGGAGGAACTCAGGTATATTTGACTATATATTTGATCTCCACAATGATTTTCATTGAAATTTTTATATACAGGTTATGATAGATGGAGAAGAGTACAAGAGACTAAAAGCATTACTTAATCCTGAGGTTGCTACTAATTTGGTCCCTTCAAAATCTTATGCATCAAAGGTATAAACCATACCCCCTCCCCTGCATATATATATCCCCACAAGAACAACCGAAAAGAATACACTTCTTGATTAAAGTGCAGATATGGCTAGTAGGGGACGGATTTAGTGAAGATGAACAATTGAAAGCACCAAAAGGAACATTATTCATTCCTTTTTCACAATTTCCACCAAGGAAAGCTCGCAAGGATTGCTTCTACTTCAACACACCAGCCATGAATATCCCAAAACATCTTGAAAATGTAGACTCTTGTGAGGTTAGAAAAATTATCATTTGATTATCTGTGTATGGTACGTACATTGGATGAGTCCTTAGGACATTCATGACTAATTTTGTTATAATTATTCCAGAACTGGCTACCAAGAAGGGTGATGAGTGCATGGAGAATAGCCGGGATTTTGCATGCATTGGAAGGTTGGAATGAGCATGAATGTGGTAACAAGCTGTTTGATATTGACAAAGTGTGGAAAGCAAGCCTTCGACATGGTTTTCGCCCATTGACCACGCCTTCTGCTATTGAAGCAAAGGCTTAAAATTAAAACACACACTGTCTTCATTATTATGATCATATCTTGAATCAGTAATGACTTACTATCTGAAGTATGGATGCTAAATACCTTCAATAAGACTAGGGAAGCCATTGACTGATATTGTTTTCCCTAATTATTGTAATTTTATTTACAAATAAGCAGTTTTGTGTTGATTTCAATTCGAATTTCTATCAAAGTTGTATCTCTTGACTGTTAATTTCCACTCATGATATCATTGACATTCTTTTAAGCTATATGTTTCCATTTAGTCAATCTTTCTTTTCTATCATTTCAAACTCAAGTTATATATATATATATATATATATATATCTATCAAGTTCAAATTCAATTTGCCTTTTTCTGTTCATTGGGCTATCATTTGTTTGTCTTTATATAAGGCTTATAAATAACATATCAAACAAAAAAAAATTGAAAAAAATTCTCACGGCATCTAGGCCACTTATGTACAAATCACCCCCACCTTTTAATGGATTGAATTGGGTAGGTCAAAATGGGTAGTTATTACTGTTAAGAGCATGTTTAATGGAGATCATCACATCTATTTCACCATGTTCATGCATAAGTAAACACATGCCAGTTGAAGCCTAACTTTTTTTTCTACCTTGGTCTAGCCTCCTCAATCGTGCAATGGATCATAGCGTTGTGAAGAGCAGTTTTGACTCTATGCTAGTTATTGAGAAGATCCAAATCACCACTAAAATAACAAACCTTGATTAGAAGCACAGTCCTAAATTAAGGTGCAGCAGAAAAGGATTCAAATCACTCATTGCTAGCAGATATGAGAGTCATGCCTACAAACGAAATACTAATAAACAGATCGCCAGAAAAGACAGAAAATAATGAAGTTCGATGTACAAATATCAACCGCCAAATATAGACATAACTCTTAACTAAGTAAACAGAAGACCCAAAACTCTGCAGATCGAAGACCGTTGCTGCCTGAATTGTACTGAGACTGCGAGAGAGAGAGAGAGAGAGAGACGGAATTGAGAAGAGGGAAAACAACTCTTGCTAAAAAAACTCCAAAAGAGGAGAGGATCACTGATGAAGTTCTTTTAGCAAGTGTTGTTTCTCCACTTCCCCATTACCAATTAGCCGGAGTTGTCATTCTAGGGTTTCAACTCACATGACACATATCCTTTATATTCAGATTTGAGGGTTAGTGCTCCCCTTTTCCTCCTTCTTCTTTTTGTCGGGCCGAATTTGAGTTGAGAGTTATTCACGCTGGGTGCCCGTGAGGCCCAAAAACGTACCATCCACCACATATATACATACTAATAAGGGTGCCCGTGCAAGGCACGGGCATATTGTGGGGATAAAAATAGTTGTAAAGAAAGACGTGCAAATATGCAACATGATTAAATAAATTTCAATGTTAAGACATTTCATAGTATGTTAAATATATTTTGCAGAATGTTATACATTGAACTTTCTATGAAGGCCAAAACACATACACTATATGTAGTTTAATATTTGTTGCATTTGCCTAGTAGTTGAATTTTGAATTCTGCAAACTCTCAAGTGTT
>JAJOOO010007958.1:0-22019 GCA_029582685.1 Solanum piurae | reverse complement strand
CAAATTAATTGTTACAGGAACAGAAAATAATACTTGGAAAATTAATAGACTTTTGTAAATGCCCGGTTCAACTAAATTCAGTATTTTTAAATATATATATGTAAAAATTTGGTACTTTTAAAAGAATAGTAGGTGTATTTTGAACCTGTATTTTCTAAAATACAATGAGTTAAGTGGTAAAAACTTAATAGCTGGACCCACCCTCAAATTAAGATGGGCATAATATATTGATACACTTTAACTTGGTCTCAAGTTAAAATGGGCTGTTGAAGATGTCCACGAGACATAGTGGGAAAGAGTTGAAGTGTCTAGTTGTCAGTTGAGCCAAGTTAAAGTGTATAGATGTGTAGTCGCAACTAGGCCAAGATGGCAACTCTGCCCAACCTTGCAGCTTTCGATCATCCAACAGATTCTTTGCTCCCGGGGCAGAGTTTGGTTTCTAGGCAGAAGCTCACAGCAACTGTCTCCGTAACCAATCAAAGTCAAGGTTTGTTTTCTCTTAGTGTTCTCAATGGAGGCGTGGGCACTTACATAGATTCTGACCCACCTCAGTTTTACTATACTTCAAAATTATATGCCTATGATATTTATTACAGTTTTGAGGGTCAAACCCTTACTGCTTTCCCTGACACTGATACCTCAGCTCAATTCATGAGGTTTGAGTCTGAAGGGCATTTATGGGGTATACATATGGGCCGTAAATACATCTAATTGGAAAGTCCTTGGAATTGTTTTAGGAATTTTTCAGTATGAATACTGAAGGGACCATTCGACGTTAATTTCCCTAAAATTAAAGGAGTCATCATGTCAAAAACAACACAAACAGTAACCCCCCTGAATGTGGGTGTGAACCAATTTTTGGGCAGGGCCACTGAGATTGATTCAGTCCCCGAGTTCTTGTATGTAAAACACTCGGGAATCTCCACACCAGAGACATATATATTAGATTCACCATTCATGTATAGTCCCTGCATGCACCGTGAAAAGAATGTTATTTACCTAGATTCATTTGTGACCTTAGCTAGTTGGAGTACAAATACAAAAGCCCCTCCAGTTGTATAAAAAGAAGTTCATTTATATTTTCATGTGGGTATAGTAGAGTTGTACTTACCTTGTGCATCTGCTTCAACAATGAATCAACAAGTTGATTCATTTTGTGAATGAAACTCCACACAACATTGGATATTTGGTTAGCTGATCAATGCTCATCAAAGATGTGCATTCATCAGCATATATCTCTTTTATACTTGGAGGAAGTTCTGGTAAACTCTCAAGCCTCCTACAACCAGCCAATGCAAGGACTTGGAGTCGACTGACACGACTTATGCTTGGAATACTGGAAAAACTGTTACCATCGAGAATCAATCCCTCCAAAGACGGTAAGAACCCAAGATTACTTAAAATGCCTCCATCTGAAATGTTGCAGTCACTAAGATCCAACATGATCAATGAACAAAGACCCGACAAATTCTGAAAATTTACACCCATAGAATTCTGGCGACTTGAGCTACTTACTTGTGAACTTAAAGCACTACATCCACGGAGAGATAAGTTCTTAAGGTTTTTAAGAAGAGACATAGAAGACGGAATTTTTTGGATGGCTGTGTGAGTGCAGTGAAGCTCCTCTAAACCAACTAAAAGTCCCAAATCATCTGGTAAATATTTTAGTTTTGAGCATCCAGACACATTGAGTGTTTTCAAACATTTCAACCTAAAAATACTGCTAGGTAGACTCTCAAGATGCTTGCAGTAACTTAGATTTATAACACCAACTCCTGAAAGGTTCTCAACTGATGCAGGTAGTTCACTCAAAGCAGTCGCACCCAAATACAGTTCTGCTAAACAATTCATTTTCTCTTCTATTTCTGGGAATTTTCTTAACTTTGAGTACCCTGAAAGAACGAGAATTTCAAGCTTTTCCAATCGAATTCTCTTTGGTAGGGTCTTCAAATTTCTGCAGTTCTTCAGATTCAACAAGACTAGCTTTCCAAGATCTCCAATAGAAAAATTCATTTCTACCAAACTTGTGCATTCTTCAAGAACCAGTCTTTCAAGATTAGGCGTAACTGAAAAATCTGGCATCCTTATTAGCTTCTTTGAATGGCTAAGGTTCATGTACTTCAGTTTTCCTAGATCCTTTGAGGTTTTCCAAAGTTGTATGATGCGGCTTTTTTTCAATTTCAAACTAACAAGTTGGTCTCCCTTAAAGCTATTAACTTCTTCTTCATTAGTCAGATGCAGCGATATGCCTTCGATCTTGTCAGTTGCCTAATAAGCAAGAGTATTAAAGGTGGATGCGAAAAGCAAAATTATGTAAGAAGTCATAAGTTTACAACTACGTACCAAATTTCGTTCGAGTACAGGACAAATATCTTCGCGCTTCCACAACCTACTACATATTCTTGGATTGTAAGAAGCTTCTCGACGAACAATGTGCCAGCCCATTTCTTGTATCAATTGGTGTATTATAACGCGGCCTTTTAATATAGTGATCAAACATTTCTCCATGAGAACTTTTATCCCAATGACAGGGCTAAAATGAAAACTTTTATCACTGAATCTTTCTTCTGTCCTGAAAAGAAGAATGCAATGTCTAAGAATATCTTTTGCTCAATATTGTTGAGACCAATGAAACTTGGTTCGAGTTTCTTCAAAATTTCATTTTGTGGGATTTGCTTCAAATGCTCCACTTCACTTATCCATTCATCCAAACCTCTTCCATACAAGACACTGCCCAGGACTTTCAGGGCTAGGGGGAGTCCACCAGTATGCTCTATCACTTGAGCTGATAGATCCTCAAATTCTTTGGTAGGGTGGTTTTTCTTGAAAGCATGTTGTTTAAAAAGTTGTAAACTTTCATATTTGCTTAAAGTTGTCATTCTGTATATCTTTTCAGTCTCATACTTAACAAGCAAGTGTTTTCCTTTGGTTGTTATAATGATTCTACTTCCGTGACCGAACCATTCACGCTCCCCGGCTAATGCGTCTAACTGTTCTATGTGATCAACATTATCCAGAACGAAGAAGAACCTTTTTGTACTGTAGTCTTTGTTTTTGCATATTAGCTCCTTCAAACGAATAGTTGATCCTTAGTTTTTTTACAACAAGGATCTCAGAAAGAAGTATCTCTTGCAAGTGCTCTAGTCCCTGTTTTACTGAACGGTCTCTGACTTCGTGAAGAAAACATGCACCTTGAAATTGACTCCGAATGTTATCATAAATAACTCTTGCAAGGGTTGTCTTCCCCACTCCGCTCATTCCCAGTATTCCAAGGAAGCGAACTCCACCAGACCCAACGCCAAGCCTTTTACATACTTGGTGCATGTGTAACTCCATTCCGACAAGATTTCTAGCATTGCTTTCATGTCTCTGACTACCCAATCTAGCCATTATATCTTCCGCAGTTTGCTCTATGACTCTAGCTTCATGTCTGCATGCCACAAAGAATGATAAAAAATGCTTATTTTTTTGGTCCTACAAGGATAAGTAATATATCAGACAACTGTGTGTGTATTTGCCTAAATTTCAATTAAGCAGGAGTTTTCTATTTCCCAATTAGATATAAATGAAGTGTAATTATAACCATGCCCAACAATACATAATTATAATCTAGAAAACAACTTAGAAGCAAAATAGAAATGAACTAAGTATTCAGAGTAACTTATTAACATATGACAATGAGTTTGGTTTCATGATCGATACTTACCCATTGGAAGTATTTGACAAATCCCAGCCAGGAATATTAGCTGCTTCCTCCAGTGCTGCCCTCCATTTTTGCACCTTGTCCTCCTGGAAGCGGGCTTCATGTTTGCTAAATACTTCTCCAAATATGGTTTTTTGTCTTCTCACTGTTGATGGATCTACATCATAGAACACCGGAACAACAATTTGTCCTTTCACATTCTTGCATTCCATGATCTTTGACAATTCATCTAAACACCATGTTGAATTAGCATAGTTTTTAGAGAATATGATCAAAGCTATCCTTGACTCTTCAATTGAACTCACGAGTTCTGGTGAAATGAACTTTCCTTTCTCTAGTTTCTCGTCATCTTTGAAGGTATTAATGCACTTTTTGTTGCAGAGCAAGGTACAGATGGTCAATAAATGTTTTGCGTACATCTTCACCTCTAAAACTTAAGAAAACATCGTAACTCCATTGAATAATTTCTGGGGATGGAAGCAATGAACTTTCCTGATTCATCTTTGCAATAATTGTTTTAATTGGCCTGCAAGACAATAAAACAAGAAACTGGAAGAAGAGAGGAAATTAGTAATTATATTTACAGCAACTTGCATTTATATATGCAGAGTGATGACTTAAGTTAAACTGTTAAGCAACTTCGCTTGAATATATATATATATATATATTAAGCTTCCATTGATATGGATTTGCAATAGTATTTTATTTGATAGATACCTACTCTCTAATATGATTGTCCCTTAACAAAACAATAAAAAAATTGATTTTTTGATTTATTTAAAAATAGAATTCACGTGTGAGAAGGATCAAATATAAATCTCTACATGAAATTTTGTAAAAAAAATTATGGGTATATCAGGCCCTTTTAGCTGTATTACAATTTTTTTTTCACTACTTCTGTTAAATCAAAAATATATATTTGGGTCATTTGTACAAGACATAATACATAGATATACCATTTAACTTGACCTCATTTCACATTTATATCATCCAACTTTGATGTGCACAAATAGACACTTAAACTTGAATAAAGTTGAACAAGAGAAAAAAGAAATAAAATTCAAATACATAATTTTCTAATATATGTATTTGTGTTTTGTATCTGGTACTATGAGTACTAAAATATATTATTATGTATTCTACCTCCAGAATTCTCCAACTAGTCCAAGTTGAGGTACCTCATTATGCACTAGGATATATATATATATATATATATATATCTTCCTTTTCCTTGGTAGGTAGGGATGACAATGGAATGGGGCAGGGCAAGCCAGGGCAAGGTTTTAACTTTTAACGGGGAAGAGCAGAGCAATACTTAAATGGGGTGGGGCAGGTAGAGTGAGTCAAAGCTAATATTTTGAAACTTTAATAGGGCAGGGCAGGGTTCTACTAACCTGACATGAGGTTTTTCCCCTCCCTCATGAAATAGCTTTTGGAATTGAGTTAAACCCATGGGTCTGAGTCAAGTCCATTTTCGTTTGGGCTCTTGATCCAGTTCATTTTTATTTGGGCTCCCAATCCATGCTCCAATTGGTTGAGGACATGAATGGGGTGATACTAAAAAAAATGTAGTTTCTGCTCATGAGGGTCTCATTTTTTTAGTTTATTATTTTATAGCAATAAAGAAGCAACCTGGAACTGGTAAGAATAAAGAAGATAAAGGGAACGTTTATAGTGTCCATTAAAATAATAGGAAAAAGGAAGACATTAGTCTGTATTCCCACTTTGCTTTAAAATATTGAAAAGGAAACAAGTGATTTCGTGTAGCCTTCATTGTAAATAATTACTATATCATATTCATCCTTCACGTGTAAAAGGGAATATCCAGAGCATGACCACTTTATGTTTGTGAAAAGTATCATATGAGTAATGATAATATTTGTAAATATTTAATGAATTTCTTTATAAGAATATACTATTTGAGCAAACGCTACTGAGGCTGGTATCATTGAACTTGTATTTGTGCTTCTAGTTCCGTCCCTGATTGAAAGTAGACAAACTTTTGTAGAAAAATAATACCACATGGAATGAAAGTTTTTTGTGTGGCCGCTCTCTTGTATTGACCAAAGAGGCGCGTTCTCAAAAGAAAGGCATTATTAGAACACAGAAGGAGTAGCTAGTAAAGCAAATTTGAAACATTTTCTTAGCTTTAGTAAGAAATGGTTGCAGAGTAGAGATTGTATTTTGCTGTCCTGTTCATCATTTATCTCCGCTTTTTGTCATTCAGGTTTGCTTCATCCCAGATTTCGTGGTACCTAAATGGCAGTTATTTGAATTCTACTGCTGGACTTTCCACTTCATGGACCAACAGGCCTTTTTCATATCTTGCAGATTCCACATATGGTTTATCTCTCTTGACACCTATCCTTCTGAGTGGAAATAATGGAAATAAGTACCACTTTTGTGGATTCTACTGCAATGACCAAAGTGTCGAATGCCTTCTCGGGATCTTCTTTGCATTCCCGGACAGCACCTCTACTGAGAGAAAGTTAATGGATCCCCAGTTGGTTTGGTCTGCTAATCGAGACCGTCCAGTGAAAGCAAATGCAACCTTGCAACTAGGACAAGATGGCAACTTAGTCTTGGCAGACTCTGATGGCACTCTTGTTTGGTCCACTAATACTACTGGAAAATCTGTTTCTGGCATAAACATGACAGAAACGGGGAATCTCGTGCTCTTTGACAATGCCAATCGCACAGTTTGGCAGTCTTTATCATCCTACAGATTCTTTGCTCCCGGGGCAGAGCTTGGTTTCTGGGAGGAAGCTCATAGCAAGCATTTCAGCAACCAATCGGAGTCAAAGTTTGCTTTCTTTAACTATTATCAATGGAAGCTGGGTCACTTACATCGAATCTGATCCACCTCAGTTTTACTATGCTTCAAGTAATCCGGATACTAGTACTTATTTCAATTTTGATGGTCAAACACTTACTGTTCAGAAAGACCCTCCTAAATCACCAGTTCAATTCATGAAGCTTGGGCCTGATGGACATTTATGGGTATACCAATGGGACGAGAATGCATTAGATTGGAAAGTCATATCTGATGTTTTGATTAATGTACATGCAGAGAACTGTGGGTACCCAATGGTGTGTGGAAGATATGGCATTTGTACAAGTAATGGGAAATGTAGTTGTCCGCCAGAGCGAAATTTCTTCAGGCCATTAGATGAGAGGAAAATAGATGATGGATGTTTACCGCTGACTTCCATTTACTGCAACTCTTCGCAGTATCATAGTTATGTAGAGCTCAAGAATACCACATATTTTGCATTTGAGTTCAGTGATGAACAAATTTCGGGTATATTACCGTTTGAGGGGAAAAAGTTGGAAGATTGCAAAGGGGCTTGTCTGAGAAACTGTTCCTGCAAAGCTGTTGTCTTCAGATATGATTCGGATGGGGCTACAACTGGGAGCTGTTTATTACTGAATGAGGTCTTTTCTCTTGTAGACACCGAGGACGGAATGGACAAGAGAGTATTTCTTAAGGTGCAGAATTCCTCAAACACTCAGAATCAGTCTCAAACCATTTCTGGAGGAAAAAAATCAAGACCTCACATAGTGATAATAGGATCTATTCTTGCAGCTTTCTTTGGGATAATGTTAAGTATCACAGCTTTCTTTGTTATCTTTAAAAAGAGGAAAAAAGATTCCAGAAAGGATGGGGTTTTTCTGGATCTCGAACCAAACTTTCCAGGAATGCTAACTCGGTTCTCTTACAATGAGCTAAGAATAATAACTGAAGATTTCAGCAGAAAGCTCGGGGAAGGAGGATTTGGCTCAGTATATGGAGGAACACTGAGTAATGGCACCAAAATAGCTGTAAAGCGTCTGGATGATCTAGGTCATGTGATGGAATCATTCTTAACAGAAGTAAAGATAGTCGGTGGCATTCATCATGTCAATCTGGTAAAACTCTTTGGATTTTGTGCTGAAAATAGCCAAAGACTTCTGATCTATGAACACATGGTAAATGGATCACTAGATAGATGGATTTATCATAAAAATGAAGAAAATGGGCTTAGATGGCATACGAGGCAAAGGATTATAACAGATATTGCCAAAGGATTAGCTTATCTTCATGATGAATGCAGCCAGAAGATAATTCATTTGGACATCAAACCACAAAATATCCTTCTAGATAAAAACTTCAATGCTAAGATATCTGATTTTGGGCTGTCGAAACTGATCGATAAAGACGAAAGCAAAGTTGTAACTAGGATGAGAGGAACACCTGGGTATTTGGCTCCTGAATGGTTGAGGTCAGTTATCACTGAGAAAGTAGACGTGTATGCCTTTGGAATTGTGCTCTTGGAGCTGTTGTGTGGTAGAAAGAATTTGGATCGGTCCCAAGCTGATGAGGATGTCCATTTGCTAAGTGTTTTCGAAAGAAAATCGGAACAACAACAGCTTATGGATATTGTTGACAAAAACAATGAGGATATGCAGATCCACAAAGAAGCAGTGACAGAAATGATGAGCATTGCTGCGTGGTGTCTACAGGGCGATTTCACCAAGAGGCCTTCCATGTCATTGGTGGTTAAGGCATTGGAAGGTTTGGTGACTGTTGAAACAAACTTGGATTACGATTTCACAAGCCTACCTGAGGTTGAGGATGGCAACCAACAGAAGGAAGACACTATCAGCTTAATATTGCCTTCAATTTTATTCGGTCCAAGGTGAACAACTAGCTTAAGAGGTTGTAAGTTTTTTTTTTCCTTTCCCTACTCTGTCTTTCTTTTGTGAAAATGTATTTCCATGCTTCATCACCAGATCCATATTTCTCTTGTACATATGTTTGGCTAACGGGTAAACTATGTCATAATGTAAAAGGTAAACTTAAGTAGCTTTGATAGATAACCAATTAACATTCTCATGGCAGAGATGGATAGCATTTTCTTTTCTAATTTGCATCTTTGTAGATCAATACAACTTTATATTTCTAAGAGTAAGGGGTCTACTTATTCTGTGTTATAAACAGAAAAAACTGCAGTAAAACATTTTAGTTTCCATATCGTTAAAGCTTCCAAGATGTCTTCATGTGTGGTTTGACCAAAGAAGAACACACTCAGACAATAAGATAATGATAAGTAAAATGAAGAATCCTAAGCAGACTAAAAGATAGTTGAATGAGAGCTAGGTAAAAAGAAAAGGGATCATCAGTGCAATCAGATTTAATTCATCAATACGGAGGAGGCAATCCATTCATCAATACTCAATAAGTTAATTAGACTGCACGAAAACTAACATTTTTCTAGTAGACAGTGTGTTCTACTTTTCTAAATTATGTCTCTGAAATAGTATTTGATATAATAAGGAATTATGAAAAATACAAAATGGCTTTTCGCATTAGCTATTCAGTCTTGATGATAAATACTACTAAGAATTTACCTAGGTCCTGACAACTGTGATGGAAGTGGTAAACTGATACCAACCACAGATTCCCTTTCTTGCTTAGTTCCGGAAACTCTTCTCGTCATTGTTGGAAATGTGAAGCTGTAATCCAAGTCGGTTTCAGCAGCCACTAAACCCTGCAACACCTTAACTACCAACGACATGGAAGGCCTCTTAGTATAATCACTTTGTAAACACCAGGCTGCAATCTTCATCATTTCCACAGCCTCTTTTCTATGTAGCTGCATGTCTTCATTCTTCTTGTCCACCATTTCCAAGAGTTGTCTCTCCACTGCCTTTCTCATGAACAAACTAATCAAATGCATATCATCCTCATCATCTTGATGACGATCCAAATTCTTCCGGCCGCAGATGATTTCCAAAATCACAACCCCAAAGCTATAAACATCCACTTTCTCAGTAATGACCTCATGTAACCATTCAGGTGCTAAATAGCCTGGTGTTCCTCTCATTGTTGTAACTATCTTACTTTCATCTTTCCCCACAAGCTTTGATAACCCAAAATCTGATACTTTTGCATTGAGATTATGATCAAGAAGAATGTTCTGAGGTTTAATATCCAAATGAATAATTTTGTTGTTACAGTCTTCATGTAGGTAAGCTAGGCCCTTGGCGACATCTGATATGATCTTTTTCCTGATATCCCATGTGAGAGATCGTTCCTGCTTTCCGTGAAAAATCCACCTATCTAAAGAGCCATTGGCCATATATTCATAAACCAGAAGTCTGTGTGATTTCTCAGCACAAAATCCAACAAGTTTTACCAAATTGACATGCTGAATGCTACCGATTGTTGCTACCTCAGCTAAGAATGATTTCTTCACATTATCAAAACCTTGCAGACGCTTCACCGCTATTTTGGTGCCATCACTCATTGTTCCTTCAAATACAGAACCAAATCCCCCTTCCCCAAGTTTCTCAATGAAATTTTCTGTCATCACAGTTAGTTCCTCGTAGGAAAATCTAGTAGGCATTCCTAGTATTTGATCAAGGAACTCCTCCTCATCTTCCTCGAGCCCTTTTCTCCTTCTGAAAATATAGGCAAAGCAAGTTAAAACCATGAGAAGCAAACCAAATGAAGCTCCGATGGTGGATCCTACAATTGCTGGGACACGCTTTGATTTCTTCTCTGAAGAGAAAAGTGATGGAGAGGCTTGTAAGTTAGAAGAGCTCTGCACCTTGATGGAAAGAGTGGTCTTATTGGGTGCTCCATAATCGTATGTGAGCGAAAACACATCATTCAACAATGCGCAGTAACCCATTGTGTTACCAGGACTACTAAATTGAAATTGAGCTGCTTTGCAAGAACAATTGCTTAAGCAAGACCTTTTGCAATTCTCCAAATCTGTTTTGTTGGTACCATATTGCAAATAGAGGGGAATATAAGCTATGTACTTGAGCTCCATCAAAATATGATATTGGGAATGTTCACAAGAGATAGGTGTGATAAGCACACACCCCTGGTTTGGCTGCCTGTAATTTGTTTGCTGGAGAAAGTTAGTCTGATCAACCGCGGTTTGAGGACAAGTACACTGCCCATTTGCACAAACAGAGTAATTCCCACACACGGTTGGATATCCACACTCACCAATGTAGTCTGTCAATAGATCAGCCTCCTCTAACCAAGATCCTTTCCAGTGATACACCCTTAAATGCCCATCATCCCCAAACCTCACGAATTGAGCATTTGAAAATGCAAAATTTAGGATTAATGTCCCGTTGAAAATAATTATTTTCGAATCAAAGATTAGTCCAGGAAACGGGGAACCATTATCCCCACCGAGTCTTGAGACATAGAGTTGACGTGGATTTGACTCAATGTATGCTAAAAAGCCAAATAGTTGAACTTCAAATGTGAACAAACCTTCATTCCAATTTGTTGCTGATACACTGGATCTCAGCTTTTGTCCAGCATTTGTTATTTGTCCAGGAACCAAAGTGTCTGTAGGATGATCAAAAGACTGCCAAATGATGTCGTTACTTTTGTCAAAGAGAACAATATTTCCCAGTACTGTCAATTTGAATCCCATAACAACCTTTCCTCTTGTGCTTGTGGTTGTACTCCAAATCAAACTGCCATCTGAGTCCATCAAGAATAAACCTCCATCTTGCCTAAGTTGCAAGGTTGCATTAGCTCTAACTGGATTATTCCGATTTGCTGACCAAACTAATCTTGCGTAATATAGATAAGAGTTGTTGTTACTGATCTTTGGGGATAAAAGGACGCCAAAAACGCAAGCAGTACCATTGTAATCACATAAGAAACCACAGACAAACAGAGTCTCGTTCCTTTCTCTTGATAGTATGGGTGTCAGTGTGGCTCCATCTGTGGAATTCACTACATAGGAGCGGGCGCGGCTATTGATCCAGGAAATGGAGGAATTGGTGATAAATGTTTCAGGAGGTTGACAACTAATTAGATGCTGTGAAGAAATGAAGAGGAGACTGGCCATGAAAAGAATGGCACTATAATTAAGCACCATTGTACTATTTTTTTCAGAAAGAAGGCTCTATTTGATTGATCAGTATCAATCTTAAAATTCATCCTTTTATTCGAGTAGTTTTTTCTTCGGCAAATTGTGGTTTCAATTTCTCAGAATTCGATTGGTTTCGATTTCTCTATTTGCAACCACAACTAAATTCATACCATCAGTTTTTTTTGTCCTGTTGTTAGTGTAGAGTTAAAGGAAGAAAAGTACAACAAAATTCTAACATTTGTGTGTATTTGTCAATCCTTGTCCAGTCAACTTGGAGAGGGACCTTGTCTTACTAATTTAAAAAAATTCTGACCTCTTTTCCAGCATCTTAATACTGTCAAACCCCAATAAAGGTGACAACAATAGCATTTTACTTGAATAAAAATAAGAAAATAACACCGAAGCGAAAAGTATGTGAAATTCAAGAATAAAATCATTAAAATTAAAAAAGGGAAAAGGGTCTAATATACCTCTTAACTTTCAAATTTAGAGCTGAAGCGGCTCACATCACTTCAATTCTAAATTTGATACCTAGTGGTGACTCTATGCTTTGATAATTAAGGAAAGGGGTCTCCTCTTTTAACCTCATTATCTTTGGGAAAATGCATAAATACCTCCAACCTATGCCCGAAATTCTAGAGACACACTTATACTATACTAAGGTCCTATTACCCCCGAACTTATTTTATAAATAATTTTCTCCCCCTTTTCGGCCTACGTGGCACTTTCAACCAGATAGCTTGAAAAAATGGTCAACACGCGCTGGCCCCAGAAGATAGTGCCACGTAGGCCGAAAGGGGTAGAAAATTATCTATAAAATAAGTTCAGGGGGATAATAGGACCTTAGTATAGTATAAGTGTGTCTCTGGGATTTCGGGCATAGGTTGGGGGGTACTTATGCATTTTTCCTCTGATCTTTATTTAAAATTGGTCCAACCCATCGTGGCCCCATAAAGTTGACATTAACTTTCACTTAGACACCTCAACTAGACTTTGTTCATTTTAGACACCTCATGTCATGTTTTGGTGTGTCATTTCGACATTTTTTTTTATAATGAGCCAAATGTGTAAGGTGTGTGTAACACATTCGCTGATGACATGTCAAAATGATGAATTAAACAAGGGAAAATGTATAAGTACCCTCCCCCCCCAACCTATGTCCGAAATTGTCAAAGACACACTTATACTATACTAAGGTCCTATTACCCCCCACCCCCACCCCCGAACTTATTTTATAAATAATTTTGGCATAATACATATATTGGACCCTAAACGTGGCTTCAAATTTCAATTTTGACCTCCAACTTTCATAGTGCACAAACAGACACTTTAAATATCCAACATTTTAATAAATAAGCACGCGTGTCCTACCTGGTAAAACGTGTGATGTGCACGTATTTTGAGCGAGTTAGGAGTAATTTTCAAGGCCCACAACAGTAAAAAAATGCTGAAATGACAAATCTACCCTTAATCAATCCCTTTTATATATATCTTTATATTTCTAAATCAAAATCTCATTTCTCTTTCCTCCTCTTTCAAATCAATTTTTTTCCTCTCTTTTAAAACGATTTGTGCTCATATTTAGTGCAAATGGCTTCTAATTTTTTTTGTCATTGTGGAAAAAGAGCTATAACCCTTGTATATTAATTAAAAATAATTTTAATTTTTTTTAGTTCTAAAATGGACGTGTAAAGTATTTAATTAGTTGGCAGCCATTAAGTGGCTCACTAATACACGTGGGAGCGTTTGCATTTCACGCTCTTTGCCTCCAAAAATCGCGTGTTTATTTATTAAAAGGTTGGATAGTTAAAGTGCATGTTTGTGCACTATGAAAATTGGAGGTCAAAGTTAAAATTTAAAATCAAGTTTAGAGTCTAATATATGTATTATGCCTAAATTATAATATGGTCATTTACATTTTACACTACAAGCCATCATTATTTGATTTTGACTTCAGGTTAATTATGTGACGCCTCCCATCTTCTTTTTGCAAGTAGGAGTAAGATTGCATATATAATATTCTTTCTAATTTAAAATTATATTAAGTATGTTATTATATTTGTAGTTGTTATATACTTCACATTTGGCTCCATTTACTCGAAATTGATGCTAACTTCGCTAATGATTTGAAAATTTAAATTTGACTATTATACTCTAATTAATTTGGGATATAAATTCTCAATGATATAGTTATTAGAAAAATTATTAGTAATTCTCTTTTGATTTTAGTATACTAGACAAGTAAAAAGGAACGATGAGAGTAGAAGCTAAAAGCACATATGAGCCATACTAAATAGTCTGATTAGTAACTTGTGATTTTGAAAATTACAATCATAAGTTATCAGTTGAGAGAAATGAATGAACAAATGCAGACTATGCAGTTATGATAAAAATCATTTTTTCCCTTAAAAATAAATTGTTAAATTGGTTTCTTAGAAGATAAGTGGTCCCGTAAAAGCCTAAGAGCAAGCCAAAACTACGAGAAGAGCACCAGAAGTTTTGTGAAGATAGAGAGATATTTTCAAATTAGACTTTAAGTTGGTGTGCCGTGTGTTAACAAGGGCACATCTCATTGTTAGTCAAACAAAAACAAAAGTGATGCCATTTTTTATGTTTAAAATCAAGCCTACAAGATTGGAAGGAAAAAAAAAAAAGTAAGATCACACAGGGTAAAATTAGATTGACATTTATTTTAGTGTTTGACATATGACAAAATGATCTTAAAAAGTACTCAATTTCTAATAACAAAAAATTAATATAGACATAAAGAAGGTTTTTACAGCACTTCTCAGGTACAAACAACTGTAATATTTTAGAATTTATGAACTAGAGGAAAAACCCTCAAATTATATAAGATAAAGTAGCAAAGGTAAGAGTAACGTCTGCTTACATCCACCCTCTCCATATCCCGCTTGTGGAAAGATACTGGGCATGTTGTTGTTGAGAGTAGCAACAACTGTAATTTTGCTACTATAGCACTAAACCTATCTACCATGACAAAATAATAGAGCACCAATCTATGCTGGTAATAGTCCAACATAGTCTTGGCAAATACAGCTCTACTTGGCCCCTCTCGTCCGGTTGAAAGCCTCCTTGACCTCCTCCGGTTATCGCTGGTCCAAACGTGTTCAATCAGCTTGGTCTGGTGAAGAATCATGCTAGAATTAGAGAGTCAGATACCAAGCAATCTAAATATAATGTTGGTATGATACATTTCCTAATAATATGCATTTGTTGATATATTATGTCACCATCTGTAATTTTGAATGAGATATATCTTTCGTTTTGAAATTTATCGATGAGTTGAATTGATATTTTCTTAGATAAAAAAAATGAATATAGAAGTAGAAACCTTCTATTGTTTTTTCTCACTGTCACTTGCTCCAAGTGCATCTGCCAGGTTAAAATTCAAATTGCCCCTCATTGTTCTGGCTGCAAATCCTGTATTTCCCTTTTTCATCATTGTAGCAAATTCGCCATAATCTATACGTCCGTCCTGCCAAACAGAAAAATATATTAGCTTGACTTAACTCAGAAATGTGATGCCCATGACGGAGGGCTGGTTGATGAGGACAGGTCAAAGAGAAGGACTGACAGATTTTTAGGCTGAAGAAGGGGTGCATATGAGTACATGACACTTTAGCGACTCACGTTGGAGTGGGAAGGAAAATGAAGGGCTTTATAGGCATAACACAAGTGCACATGATATACACATTTTTGGACTCAATGATGGTGAGGTGCAAAGGACAAATCTGTGAGCAGAGGCGAATCTAGGATTTTTCAAACATGGGTGCACCTAGAAAAATGTATTAAGTGGGAATTGATCCGAACATGGATGCATCAAGAAAAATGTATTAAGTGAGAATTGATTCTTCATCCTCAAGGTAAAAAGCTCAACATTTAACCATGTGGACCAGATAGACTTCTTATAGCATGGGTGCAAGAATATAATAATATACAAATTTTAGAAAATATATACATAAAATATCTAGTTTTACGAAGAGACCACGGGTTCCGGTGCCCTATTTTTTACCTTTAGATTCGCCACTGTCTGTGAGGTCTTTTGGGTCAAGGCCACCACAACTATATTTGTAGAAGCAAGAAAACTGCTTATTGTATTGGATAATACCTTTCAATCTTATGTGATATGTCGTGAGGTATGTGACCTATGTTAGGTTCATAAGATACCACAACTTCTGGTGTTCCGAATAACGAGTAGGTAAATTTTGATAGTTATGAAAAATCTTATAAAAAGGACATGGATGAACTAAACATTGGACAAGTCAGCTTTTTTTTTGTCTTTTTCTTTTCAGGAGAGTAACTATAGCTAAGGAGACTTACATTGTCTATGTCAATCTCTTTAATTATGTCATCCAATTTAACATCACCAAGGCCAAATTCTACGCAAGCCTGTTGAAGCTCATCAGTTGTGATATAACCACTTCCATCTTTGTCAAAGTAGGAGAATGCAGCAAGCAGATTCTCCTCCCTCTCCATCTTATTCAAATGCAATGTTGCAGCAATGAATTCACCGTAGTCAATCGTGCCACTGTTGTCAAAGTCAGCCTGCAAAAACATATCTCACTGCGTCATTTTGCTACTTATTTAAGAGGGACTAATGTTCCCACTCGCGCTCTAGAATTACTGTATCCTGCAAGAATGGAGGATCAAGAAACAGTACCAAATGGATAATGTGTCCAGCCAAATTCTCATGCTTTTATCTGATCATGCACAATCTATGTGCCAAATGGTCTTGTAAAATATAAAGGCATTTTCACAAATCTATAGAGATTCTAAAACAAACAAAATTAGTAAGTACCGCTTTCATCAGGGCCTTGATGTCGGACTCCACTAGGTCAGACCCTACTCTTTTCAAGCCATCTTTCAGTTCCTCATATGTGATTGTTCCACTGCTATCTGTGTCGATCATTTTGAACAACTGCTTTAGGCCTCCTATTTCTTCCTCCGAAAGCCTTTCTGCTATGACCTGTTTGTATTAAGTGTTACAATTATCAGAAATCAATCTAGTATGCAAAATCCAAAAGTGTACACAAAAAGGGTCTGCAAAACAGAAAGTAGCCTATTGAAAACCATCACACATGCTGAATATTCAGATTCTGGAGTTAGATTTTTGTTTTGCGATGTCACCAGAAGCAACATATTTTGGCTGAACTTCCAATTGAGATACAAGTAGTTAAATTTCACATTTAACTGAAGGTCCTATTAGTACTTGACAATTGAGAGCTTTGAACAAAAAGTCTCTATTACTGTCTACCAAAGACAAGTTTTTTCCAAGAACTTTCAGAATCCAATAAGTCCTTTAAACACCTAAAAGGATTTCCCTAAGATCCTAACCATCCTAAACGGTATCTAAACATGTAGCTTTATCTAAGTTACCTTCTTTAGATATCAGCATTTTCCTTAGATAACATACTTCCACATTGAATCACTTGGATTTCATTTTTGGAGACACCGGAAAAGATTAAGAGGTCTTAAATATGTTTCTTGTACAAAATCATAGCTCTAGAGTTCTATCTCTAAGGATGAGATGTACAAGTAGTCATGACTAATGAGATAGTTGTCTACGACAATCCTTCTCCAAGACTTAGCTCATGTCAAATAGTTTCCGGTGGAATTGTAACACAGACGTTTTAGAAGAACTGTTAAAGAAGTACCAAAGTAGTGAATATGCCATTGGAGAAACATAATATTTTAAGGACTTCTTCAAACAATATCACCAATATCACTTTCAGTCTGTTCTATATACTCATGTTTATGTTCCTAGTTAAGAATTTTATGCATGTCAAGCCATGATACATTATATGAAATCCAAGAAACAACAAGTTGGCAAAAGAGCAAAGATGTATAAGAAGTACACACTCGTAGAGCCATCTTTTTAAGTTTGTTCATATCATAGAACTGCTTAAGGCGATTCAACACTGCAGATCCCAAAGGTTTGTCTGGAGCAGCTGCATCGTCCACAAGCCACGGATGACCTTGGGAAAAAAAAAGACAAACAAGTTTTCATAAAGAAACTATAAACTTTTCTAATACCTTATCAGCAAATTAAATAGGTGGTACTCACATAGGACTTCATGAGCAGTTATTCGTGCTTTAGGATCCCTATCGAGCATCTTTTTAACCAAGTCTTTTGCACTATCAGAAATGTGAGGCCAAGGTTCAGATTCAAAGTCTATCTTCCCTTTCAAAATCTGCTTGAATATACCATTGTCCGTCTCTGCATGTCCGGAAAGTGAAAAAAAGAAACAACAAAATAAAATCTTTGATTCTTTGTTTTCTAGTAAGAAAAGAAGATAAATGAAACTACAACATTGTAAATTTACCAGCCCAAAAAGGAGGAACCCCAGATAACAAGATGTATAAGATGACTCCAGCACTCCATACATCTATTTCAGGTCCATAAATTTTATGCAACACTTCAGGAGCAACATAATATGGACTTCCTACAACATCAGAAACATATTGCCCTGCCACAAAATGTTAAAAGAGTATATATAAGTTCTCCAATTTCATCGAAGTCAGGTAGCCAACCAACTGAGCTACTAAGAGTCCCGTCCTAATACTTCCATCCATCAGAAGAAAAAACCAAATTCATTCACAACACAAAATCCATTTGGATCTACCAAAAACATGAATAAGACGGTACAAAAAGATTGTTTCAAGAACAAATGATCCAAGAAAACAAACCAGGCTTATAAAAAATCGACAACCCGAAATCTGTAGCCTTGAGAGTAGCATCTTCATCAGAACTATCAAATAAGAAATTTTCAGGCTTAAGATCTCTATGCATGACACCAAGAGAATGACAAGCCTCAACAACCTTAACAATTGTTTTCATCAAATGTGCAGCTTGCCTTTCACTATAATGTCCCTTTTGAACAATCCTATCAAAAAGCTCACCCCCTTTACACAATTCCATAACAATATGGACAAAAAGATTGTCTTCATAAGTCCCTTTGATTCTGACAACATTAGGATGTTCAGACAAATGATGCATTATTTGAATTTCTCTCCAAACATCCTCATAATCTTCCCTACATAAAAGTTTCCTTTTTGGAATTGATTTACATGCATATTGTAGCCCTGTTGCCTTTTCAATACATTGATATGTTGTACCAAATTGCCCTTGCCCTAATTTCTTACCAAGAGTGTAATGTTCCCTTAATCTTGGAGTTTGGTAAGGGAGAACATTGGGAGATGGCTTTGAGGATATAGGAGGTCTCCTTTTTGCTACAACTTGTGCCATGTTTTCTTACAACAATTTTTTTTTGTGTGTGTTTTCTTGATTTTGGAGAAACTGAGGAAAATTTTCAGTTTATGTTTTTTTTTTTGTTTTCCATATGTAAAAGTTGTTACCAATTTTCTTGATGTATGGTCAGTGTTATCTGGCGGGAAATGTGGTGTTAGTTGTAAAGACACAGTGGAGTGGGAATTGGAAAATGGAAGGGAGACATGTCTAACATCAATCAATTCTATATTTTTCATTTTTTTTTAATTTTTTTTTTAGATTTATTATACGGCAAATAATTTTTACACGATTAGTGTATGTTGTAACATGTCGCTTGTCTTGTTTTGATATTTTTCGGTTACTAAGTTCACTTATTATGGAGGGTGAATGTTACTTTCTAGATAACACGACTATATAATAAGTGTATTTTAATGTGTTGTAACATGTTACTTGTTTTGATTAGTTATTTTTTAGTTTCTAAATTCACTTTTTATGGAGGGTGAATATTACTTTTTAGGTGACGTGACTATTAAAAAAACACTATATATTGTTTTTGTGTACAAAAGTCTTGTTTCTTCACCTAGTACTAGTAATTGCATGTCTAGTGTTCCACTAGTTTACATATTGGTTGGATATGAAAATGTCAACTGAATTGCATAATCCAATTGATAAAAAGCAGTATATTTTTTTAAATTTAGAACACCTTTATAATGGACACATGATTGTAAAATCTGTTTATTTTCCTCTTTGGGGGATTTTTAGAAAAAAGAGATGTAGCAAAATATTAACCAATAAAGCTGTTGCTAATTACTCTTATATCTTGAAAAATTCTCACTTTTCACTTTTTAAAAGTCAAAACAAACATAAACTAAGTACATGTGATGTTTTAAATGAGATGCAAAGTTCATTGCTGCTTTGTTGGCATTTCTTGCCTAAATTATTCACCATCCTTTAATGTGGTCATACATAAAAGTATCACAAGACAACTATTTGTACATGGATATTAAGCAGACGATTTTTTTTTCATATAGTTAAAACAAGCGTTACAGAGATAAATACCACAATTACATTAGGGAATAGGGATAGTCTTTCAATCTAAGTTCAAAACACCATTGAAACAAGCATAGATAACAAGTTTATACACATCAAGGAAACTTGTTTTGGAGATGAGGTCTCAAGTGTTGTCTTTCAGACGCGTCCAGTGTGCAACTGAACTGTTTGGCTTGGAACAACTTGCAGCACTCCAGGTTGCTCTGCGAAAGTGATATCTTAGTTAGGCTAGTCTGAGAGCATAAAACTCCCAAATAGAACGATGCAAAAATCGTATGAACATATTTTCCAGGAAGTTACTTGCAAAAACTGATGCATTATTGAATACAAAACTCAGGCTTAAGCGGAAGCCAAAATAGACACAATGACCATATAATAGGAGGGATTTGACTTAATGTTTTGAACATTGCTCAACTTCAAGAATTGTCAGACTTTCATCCAGGGTAAAGAACATAACAAAATGAAGCACTCAGGTGCATTTTAGACATCATGGAAAACAGACTCTAGAACCACAATGCTGACGTTTTGATGGACATCAAGGATGTAAATCTAAGATGAATCAATATGACATAGAGATACTTAGGAGAAGACATCAACAGTAAGTACTTTCTTTTTGAAACTGAAAAAATAATTGTCCAAGCACCAGTAAGTTGATCATTGTAGCAAAGGGCAAGCATTCTAACGGAAGGAAGGCTATAAATTCAGCAATTTTAGTAAGAGTTGCTGAATATCAAGCACCAGCTGCATCACTGCACCATGCTAACCTGAAATTTATTTAGACTTAAAGAATGATCTAGAAGGTATTGGACCACTAGGAGTAAAGGTTCTATGTCTAGGAATTGATTTTTCCAAATAAAAGGAACTTACACATTTTTTGATAAGTAATCTCGTCTCAGGGCATTTCCTTCCCAAAATTATTCCAAAAAAATGTACACCTAACATCATTCCTCTTGTCCTTTTATCATGTAAAGTTGCTTCTTCACATAGTTTTTTTTTTAAAAGTGGTAAGTATTATTGTTATCAAATCCAGCACTAAGAAAGTGTTGTGGTTGCATCCAAAAAAAAAAGAACAAAAGAAAAGTAAACCATGCCTATCACTAGTGGACCAGCTTGGTCAAGAATATGCTTCACATAAAACCATTAAACCAGTCCTAAAATAACCCCAGCCCCTTTCTTAAGCCAAAAAGAAAAAAAATACAAATCATTCTTACATAGTTCATGACAAACATCCTCACTCTATTTTCTGATGGTTAAACTATTAATGATGAAATGAAAAACATATATTGAATTTGAGATTTAGCAAGAAGCTAGAAATGTGTGTGTAATTGTTCCACCATCCCTTGAACATGAAATACTATGTTCAACTTTCAACATGAATGCCAAGTACTTCAAATGACGAGCGATATGGCTGTCATAGTTAAATTCACCATACTAATTACTCATCTCAGAAAAAGATACAGACCAACCAGGGGCGGAGCCACCTTATACGAAGGGGGTTCATCCGAACCCCCTTTGGCGGAAAATTATCTTATTTATACATGGTTAAAATAATTTTTTATGTATATATAGTAGATGTCGAACCCATTCGGCTACTTACTCTACAGATTTTGAACCCCCTCATTGAAAATCCTAGCTCCGCCACTGAGACCAACCATATACCAAAATAATTTAATCAATGATACTGAAAGAGTAGAAAAGTAAATTCTTACTTGAGAGCTCAAAAACCTGCTCAGCAGTCAGCTTTGCTGAAAATCCACTAGCTGCGTGCTTGTAACTGTATATCAATGCCTCTTTTGCAGCCTCCTCACTTTTTTTATTACCACAAGTATACACAAAATATCAGGATCTTTACTCCAAAAATTTGTAGTATACAATACATTTACCATACAATAATCATGACAAGTACATACAATTGATAATTGACAGCAAGCATTTTCTATCCCTTTTTTTCCTCACCAAAGAAAACAGCAAATGATCTTGAAACCATTATTCATTCATTACTACAATATGAGATTGAATGAATATTGGAAAGTTTGCTTTGAAAAGTTCCATACTTTATTCAAATTAAGATCACAAAGTCAATTAGACTAGTTAGTAGTTTTGATTGTCCAAATTAACTATTCGC
>JAJOOO010007956.1:0-22525 GCA_029582685.1 Solanum piurae | reverse complement strand
CCATCTCAGAATCTCACCTTTTAATAAATCAAAACGATAATTAATATATACAGATCATAATAGTTATATCAGGATTAAGAATATAAGTACATTTAATAGTTTAGAGAATATGTTTTTGTCAGTCAGTCTAAAACAACTATCTCTACTCGGTCCCGTTCAATACATACAAAATGTACTAGCACAAGAAGTTGGAACTATACCGTTCCCATAATCAGAATAAATTACATATAATTTTGTGCTACAATCGTACCCCATGTCCAATTTCCATCCTAGATTGTGAACAAAAAATTTTTATACTTATAAGAACCGATGATTTAATCCTCTATGTATAAGCTAAAACTCTACACACTAAATCATCTACTATATAAGTAAATAGACACCATAAACAAATATATGATCTATTAAAACTGAGCAAATATTTATTCTATAATAGATATTATATCTTAACATATGGTTAATAGTATATATCTCAACAGTTGAGTTAGTATTTGGTGTTTGGCATGTCTCGGGTGCTGTTGGGTTAGTATTTGATATTTGGCCAATCTCGGATGGTGCTGAGTTAGTATTTGATGTTTGTCCAATCTCGTAATTGGTTCTCATACCATCCAATATTAATGCAGCATGGCTATCACATAGATAATTTGAATTCATGGTTGTATCATGTGGCTGATCAGATGTGATTAGGGTTCCATATTGGGCTCGAATTTTCGCTTTAGTGATGGTTGTGGTTCTCCATTGTTATGATCAGTCGTGAAGAGATTGGGCCTAATCAAAGAGTTAATCAAGTTTCTTCGCTTTTTTATTTCTATTTTTTTCTTATAAATTCTGCAGGCGGCAATATCCTCGTACTGCAAGTAACATAAAGTAAAAATAATCTTTGTAGCCTATGTTTTTGTCAACAGTATAAAAATATTTGCATAGGTAAGATCAACAAACAAATTAAAAGAGAGGGTATACGTACATATTCGTCCTCATCTGATGATATTGAGGGAAAGATAAGCTTTCTTGAAATTACCTACTCATGCATTATCCATTATGTGGGGACATCCACTTTGCCACCTGCTGAGTTTTTAAAACGGTATTTAAGTGTGGTCTTTTTACCCAACTATTTTGAGCGCATAATTTAGTTTTCTTGCTTGTTGATTTCCAATATCCTCTTTCATCTCTTGTAATCCGAGCAGTATTTTTTTCATTTACATATTTTTTATCTCTCTTTGTGAAGAAGTACGTATACTCCCCGTCCATATTAATTCCTGCAATAGTTACACTATTAAATACAACATATGAAAAAATGATGTTATATTAGGTATAAAGTAATATGTATGCCAAACTAAATAAAATCCCTAATTCTCTTTTGGGAAAAGGCTTAAAAATGTCCTTGACTTATTAGAAATGGTTTTAAAATGCCCTTCTTCCACCTATTGGTTTAAAAATGCCCTTAACATTTTCTTTAGGTTCAAAAATGTCTTTTAGCTAACAGAAGTATGACATGAAATTTTACTAAATAAATGGCCAATTTTCATTGGTCAACATAATTATTTAATCAAATTAAAAACTCTCACCCAAACCCGTTTTCAACTGGCGCTTTATGTGTTCCTATTCTTTCTTCTTTCTTTGTTCCTTTCTCTGTTCTTTCTCCATCCTCTATTTTCTTTCTTTAAAAAACAATAGCTTTCACCAAAGTAGCTAAGTTGTAGCAAAATACATGACAAAAAAATAGCTAAACTGCAGCTTTTAAGCCCAAAAAACAGTAACTTTCAACCCAACAAACAACAATTAAAATGAAAGCTTCAAACCCAAAAATAACAGCTAAATGTAGATTGTAAACCCCTCCCACCCCAAAAAAAATAACATTTTAACCCAATAAATAGCAACTACGATGCATAGTAATATTAATCATTGATGCCTCTAGGTGGGAATTTACATACAATATTCATTCGCATCCACATTGTGAAATGATTTACAATCAATCTTCAATAACTATTATGCGATTAACTTTGACTAAGAAATTGATTTTTTATACATTAAATAGGAAGAAAGAAAACACAAATTAAATAAAAGGGGTAGATGAGGAATAAGGGAAGGGGAAGAAAGAAAGAAGAGAGACAAAAGTTGGGTTAGATTAATTTGAAATGTGTCTAGGTGTTGGGTTTGAAATGGGTTTGGGTGGGGGGGTTTTATTTGATAAAATAATTATGTTGACCAATGAAAATTGCCCATTTGTTTAGTTAAATTTTATGTCATATTTCTGTTATCTAAAGGGCATTTTTGAACCTAAAGAAAAACGTTAAGGCCATCTTTAAATCAATAGGTGGAAGGAGGGTATTTTTGAACCATTTCCAATAGGTTGTGGGCATTTTTGAACCTTTCCCATCTCTTTTCCCAGCAAACTGCCAATATCCCTTTTTTGCAGAAAAAAATAATTAAAATGCCTTAATCTAATAGTTACCTGAAAGGTGATAAGGGTTACATTTGTAGAGGTCAAATTGATGTATTATTCCGGGTAGGGTATAGTTTTCGGTGACATGACAAAGAAGATAATATTGTAGTATCTCTTCATCAGTCGGACAAAACTTGAAACCCGCTGGAATTTGTTGCTTCCATTCTTCTTCTCCAGACATTAGATATGTTTTTTTTTACAAATTTTCCCTAGCTAGATAGTGGTAATTTCTAATATATATTGTTTTATTTTATTTTTAATTTCTTTAGCTTTCTATTTTTTTGATAGTCTATTAGCTGGTTATCTTTTTATAGGTTGATGACGGGTAAACACTTGATTTTTAGACTTTCTAATTCTAATATATTTGAGTTCTAAACTTTACCTTGTTTTACATGGTTTAGGTAATAAATATATTTTAACTATCCCAGTGTGATAAGGGTTATTACCACGGTATACTCACATGTCTTCCTTATTTTACAAGGGTAAAAAAGTAATTTCATTAACCTTTTGAAATTAGAAAATAATATCTCTAACTTAAAATAAAGTTTAAGTATCAAGCCATTTATTTTAAAGAAAAAGAAAACTCGTGATCTAGAAATCCAAATGAATTTGAAACTAGTTTAAAGTCTAAAAAATAATTATAATAGGTTGAAGTTTTAAGTTTACTTATCCATACTCATTTAGACCATTTATTTTAAGGAAATGAATTGACGTTTTAAGTAACGAAAACTCATTATCTAGAATTTTTAAATAAATTTGAATCTAGATTAAAGTCTAGAATAATTATTTTTAAAAATATTGTTTTTTTATAAAAAACAAGAAGGGAGGTTGCTCTCTTATTCTATATTCTATTTTCAAAAAATTAATGTAATTATAGAATAAATTTCAATAGCTAGGCATATTTTATATTTTATAAATCAGTGATTCATGATTATCATTATTGTTATTTTTAAAACCAAGTATAAATCAAATATTTTAGTTTCTTAATATATTATTTCAAGATTTTAGATTTGTTAACAAGTTCAAAAAATACAAGCTACATACATATAAGTCATGCATATAAGGAAGAAGCTCAAGTTATGATACCTGGAAGATGATAAGAGTTACATTCGTAGAGGTCGACTTGAGGTATTATTCCGGACAAAATATAGTTTTTGGTGACATGACGAAAAAGATAATATTGTAGTATCTCTTCATTAGAAGGACAAAACTTGAAACCATGTGGGATTTGTTGCTTCCATTCTTCACCAGGAACCGTTCTTCTTCTCCTGCCATTATAATCAGTAATTTCTAATATATATATTATTTTATTTTATAATATTTTTATTTAGGTTTCTATTTCTTTGATAGCCTATTAGCTGATTCTCTTTTTATAGATTGGCGGCGCATATTTTAGACAATTATGTGTTCTACTAGATTTAGACAAGAGATAGAGGAATCCTCGCTCATAGATGTGAATTGAAAAAGTAAGCCCGAATTCTTTTTAATTAGGCTCTATAGTCTTGTCCTTGTCCCTGGTAAGGTCTGATTGTTATCCGTAAGTCTTTTCCTAGTTCTAATATATTTGAGTTCTAAACTTTACCTTGTTTTTGATGGTTTAGATAATAAAATATCTTTTAACTATCCAGTCTGATTACCACAATAGTAACCAACCCCTGGTCACAATTCTGACCCAAACGGATGGCCCAATTTCCCACTCTCTCCCACATAAGTGAACCAACTTGTAAGAAGCATCACCAAATGCATACTAGCAAGAGAGGCAATAAGCTCAGATCTGCCTAATCAAGTTCAAGGTAGAGATGCTATGCCTACACAATTACATTATACACTTAGGATTTACTTTAGATAGATTGATTACTAAACTAGCAGAATAGATCCAAGTTAAATCACTTAGCAGGAGCAGGATCACTAACAAAATGAAATCTAGAACAAGTAATGTACAATCAGGAAATAGAATCACATCAGAATGGACAAAAAGGTTAATATACTAAAAACACTAAAATCGTTCACCTAGAGTGTATTTTTATTGAATGGAAGTTGATGTGCTGTGATCCAGACACATTTTAATAACTTCATAAGGTCTTGCAGAAAAATTTAAAGGAACAAAAGGCACAATTATACCAAATGTGAACAAAAGAATCATAAAATATTACACAGTGTAACCCTTCAGGAATACATAATCTAACCTGCACGTGGTGAGCTCGGAGGGAAAAGTAGAGTTGTAGAAGATCCAGCACGAACAACAGAGTAGACAACAGAGAAAACTATTGTAAGCAGTTCAACTATAAGTGTACCAGTGGAGACAACTTTGGAATGATGTAGACTGTTGCATTTGTAATCCCTAGGCTTACTGGCAAGTGAACTGTAGCAGTGGTATGTACAGTACAAGGATAGAACTAACGCTAGAAAGATGTTTCTATCCATCTACATATGTAAAAAAAAAATATATGAGAAGAACTTCACCAACCTATGATTTTTCTTAACAGTTCTACATATATATGAATTGAGAACAACTAGATGCTAATGAACAAGAAGATTTAGTGAAAATCTCCAATAATAAATATTCAAATAGAAGCATTGATCTCGCTATGAATGAGAAAGACCCCTAATCTTAGTAGATCATCAAGAAGCAAGCTAAAATTTCCAAATAAACAGGTTGTCACCACCTATAATGCTAAGACGGTCCAAGGGCTGCCACACTTTGATTAATTTGCCACCAAAGTACTCACAAAGAATCAAGAAATTGCAAATAATATTGCCAATGTTTTCACACTTGGGCTAAAGCCTGGTTAGGTGGCTCCACCAATAGTTTAACTTTTGTATTGAAAAATATGAAAAGCATACATGGCATTCATCCAAAAGTTTTTTATTGATTATCATAACTCATGGATATTATGAAGAGCATCTGATTATCAGCCATGAAAAAATTCATTTGCAACTCTTTATAAAAGAGGGTTTCCAAGCAGTATCTGTTTGGTATCCAATTTCGGACCTCCACAATACAAACTAATCATCGAGCTTCTAAAATTTCAAACGATTTAAAATAATTAGTTTTATAAAATTTCAAAAAAAATATATAATATAGTTTGCAAGTTATTTTAAAGAGTTGTATCAAGTGTTTAAAACTTTTAAATAATCTATGTGTTTTATATAATTATGTATATAATTAGTATAATTTTATAAATATTTGAAATCATCTCAAAAGATTTTACATTTTTTTTTGTTAATCTAGTTTAGTTTAAGTTATGTTTATATTTTCGAGTAAATTAGTTTACAAGTAAATTAATTATTTTATTTGATTAAGATTAAGAAGCTTATTAATTAATTTATATTAATTCATCTTATTTAACTTTTAGTCGAATTCACCAATTAATTCAAATCGGCTATGCTCTTAACTTCACTTGGCCAAATTTACAATCCATTTGATTATTTTTTAAGTTCAAATATGACCAATATATGGTTCTAATTCTTGGACTATTTTTAGACCAACTTTGGCCCATTATTCTTGGCCCATCAATTTTATCAACAATGTCAATTGATCCAGAATTAGTTCATCAAGCTATAGAGAAGGTGGAAGTGATTCAAGAAAGGTTAAAAACGATACATTCAACAATGCAATACCAACCCAACCCAACGTCTTCTTCTCTAGCAAAAATCGAGAACGACCCTGAACGCTTTCTTTTCTTCTTCATTGCAGCAGAAATCGTGCTGTAAACCTTGAAATTTAGTAGTCCAAACCCGACCCCACCCCTACATCTTCTTCCCAAAAAAACAGAGAGAGAAACCCAGAATCACACGCCTCTTCTTCTTTGCGAAAAAACCGGTACGTGACCCATATGCAAACCCATAACCCAGCAACGTCTTCTTCCCCAGCAGATTCGTCATTTTTGTTATGCCGTAATTTTACTATTTTTAGAAAAATCACTTTCAAAATTAAGTTATGGTTGTTGGTTAGAGAAACTCCCACAACAATATTTTATATTTTTATATACATCAGTTTATTTTGTATTTTTTACATACATCTCAGAGTTATATGTATCTTTGCATACACAAAGAGTTAACATCATGTTTTAAACAGTTTTCTTTATATTGCACTTGTTTTCAAACTGCTTTATATTGAAATGAGTTCAGTTATGTTGAGTTAAGTTGAGCCAGGTAAGTTCTTTAGTTCCTTTCAGAATCTTTTCAAGCATATGTTAAGTTTAGCATTCCAACTCGCATACTCGTACATTCAATATACTGATAACAGTTGGCCTGCATCTTATTATGATGTAGACGTATGTAATCAGTATCAGCATCCAGCACCTCGTTGATCCAGTTGAGCACTCTAGAGTCAGTTGGTGAGCCTCCTTACATTTCGGAGGACTCCTTTTTTATTGCTTTCAGTTTTATTATTAGTTCATTAGGATGTTGTGGGGTTTGTCCCAACATCCATCTCAGTTGTTTTAGAGGCTTCATAGACAGTCAGACAGATAGTATTATTTCTTTAGTCATATTCATTTCAGTTGTATCCGTTTAAGACTTGAGTTGCCATTTTGGCTAAGTTATTATCTTTTAAGTTATTCCATAAGCTTTATTTCTTATGTGTAAGTCTTCCGCTGAGTAAGTAAGCCAGGCCAAAAGTTCGTTTGGTGCCAGCAATGGTTCTAGAGTGTCGGCCACGTCCAGGGTGTAGGCTCGGGGTGTGACATAGTCTTACAACTTTGGAAACTCAAACTTCCAATCACCCAATAACTTGCTGATAACATTCATTTTTGCCCTATAACATATTGATCTTCCCACTTTTAAACCCTACTTCTTTCTTATTGTCTCTTGAAGCTTATGAACTCTAATACCAGGTTGGGATATTATTCTTTCCCTCATCTTTCTTTCCATATATTTGGCTGAGCATAATTTGTTCATGTTCTTTGTAGGACATTTATGAACATGATAATAATTTTTCACAGAAAAGTTTCATGTATCTTTATCCAAGCTAGCAAAGATTTTCAGCTACATTTTCCTACACATCTTACCCTTATTCTATGAGGTTATTGGATTTAATTTTTAATTGAACCTTCTGTCGAACACCATAATCATCGATAACTTTTCTAAACTCAACTGCACTCTCAAATATCATACACATTCAAAGAAAGAAATGGAACAAGAATTATCATACCTCAATATTTTGTTTTTTCTTCTTGAAGGTAAATCAACACTGGATTGTGCTAAAACATCTAGCTCTTCATCGCTATCTTCACTTGGTTCATCTAATGAACCAATGAACTCTTCATTACCTCCCAATCTACCAATATATTTAGCTTTCTTATTCTTGAAAATAATCTCAAATATCTTATCTATGCCAGCTTCTCCAAGTTCAACCTCTTGATTCTTGGAAGATTTTTCAATTCTCTCTTTTGACTTTGCAGCTTCATTCCTCTTTTCTTGTCTCAGATTTTCTCTAAAGGCTCTCAATACTTCATCAATTTTCTCTAAAGGCTCTCAATACTTCATCAACTTCATTGTCATCCTCATCTGGAACCCCATCTAAATCTTCCTCTTCAAAGTCAAGAGAGCCACTATTTTCTTCCTCATTATCATCACCAACTCCCTCGTTAAAGGTCCCATTTATACCATCCTCAGGATGTGAAGCTCTAGAGGAATCCCTCAATTCTTGAATATTTTTTTCAACAAAAAATGTTCTCAAGACAGTGCTAGTAGTAGGCCCCCCTTCTTCAACAATCACATACTTCAGATACAAATTAAAATAGGACCCACTCCACAAATCTTTAACACAATTGTATAGTTGGTTGTCACTTTCTAACTTCACAAATCTATGGGTAGTAGGGTTTTTAACATAAAAAGCTTCAATTTCATCATACCCAACATCTTTTGCATAAAATTTCATTTCGATCAAAGAAAAGTGGTCCTTGTCTATGCTAAATATAATATTGTCCGATTTTAAAATATATTGACCTTTATAAAAGTTACCTCCATGGTGAAAAACAACGATAATGTGACCCATATGTTCAATACTGTGAAAAAAAGAGAAAATTTACAGTTGTGATAAAAAAATCGTAATTTTTATATTAAATTATCAAAAACAAAATTTCAAATGGGGAAATTAAACATACCTCAATTTACATTAAATTGAAGAAGAAGAATACACAGACATCCAAGTATGTAAAATTTCAGCACAATTCTTGAATAATTTTACCTTTGATTCGAAGGATGAAATGTAGGAACTTAGGGTTAGGGTTTTGTCGAGAAGAAAGAGGAAAACGTTGTTCTCTATTCTAAGCATATGGTCATAGTTGTTAATTGATATTTATTATTTTTATTTTCAGTTTTTTAATTGAAAAATTCACGTGTATTTATTTTAAGTAGTTGGCAGCCACGCAGAAGCATTTGTATATCACACACTTTTCCTGGGATATACGAGTATTTAATTATTTAAATTTGTGATAGTTAAAGTGTCTACTTGTGCACTGGCAATTTTTAGGGTCATAGTTGTGAATTGATGCCAAGTTAAAGGTCCTCTTTATGTATTATGCATTTTTTTAAATTGTTTTAAGTTAGAGCATTTTCTCAAATAGGTCCTAATAGTATTTTAGACCCTTCTCCACATGATTAAGAGCATTTTCTCAAATAGGTCCTAATAGTATTTTAGACCCTTCTCCACATGATTAAGACTTCCGATTACTTTTTCTTAATTTTGAAATTTCTTTAAATTATTTTTCACCCCACCGTAGGAACTAGGAAGCATTGATATTAAGAAAACCGCTAAAAAATTTCTATAAACCGCTCAAATTTCTCCCGCTCTCAATCATGGCTAACCAGCTTCTACTTTGCACAATCTTAATGTTCTTCATTTCTATCTTCCCCTCTTTAACTCATCAACTTTCATTATCATGTAATTCAAATTCCTCAACCAACGTTTCTACTGTATATTAGTCAATACAGAAAGAATTCAAAACAATCCTTTGATTTTCTTTTGGCAGAAGAAGATTCGGCAGTTCCTAGTTTTGCATTCAGTTGGGTGAACAACAATGATACATTTATGGATGGGTCTGTTGCAACCATAGTCGAATTCACCAATCAATTTAAATCGGCTATGTCCTTAAACTTCACTTGGCCAAATTTGCAATCCATTTAATTATTTTTCAAATTCAAATACGACGAATATATGACTCTAATTCTTGGACTATTTTAGACCATCAATTTCATCAGCAATGTCGATTCTCTCTTCAATACTCAACACCAACAATTTTTTACACCGATCCATGCCCAATTTTTCCTCCAAAATTCAGCCCAACAATACATTTAACAATGCAATACCAACCCGACCCAACCCTGCAACATCTTCTACTCCAGCAAAAATCGAGAACAACGATCCTGTACGCTTTCTTTTCTTCTTCATCGCTGCAGAAATCGCACTGCAAACCCATAATTCTGCAACATGTTCTTCCCCAGCAGAGTCGTCATTTTTGTTATGCCGTAATTTTACTATCTTTAGAAAAATCACTTTTGAAATGTTCTAAGTATAAAACAATTTGAGAAAAATACTTAGAAAAGAGTCGCCACTTAATTTTTTAAAGAAATGAAGCAAACTTAATTTAAAAAGACTCTAACAGATTAAGTCTTTATAAATTTAGAGAAAATGGGTAAGAAGTTCTTATTTATGCTTCAAGAAGGCTTTTAAGACATTTGAAGCGCCCGCTGACACGCAGTTATCCTACGACTTGGTTAAAATATTTTTGATTATTTTTTAGAAAAATAATTATAAAAATAATTATTTACAATATTCGATTAGCTTTGAAAAAACAGTTAAATAAAGTACAATTTTCATTTTTTTAAGAAAGGAGGACATTAATTGAAATATTTGAATTAAATTGTAAATGATTAAGATTTTTAACAAAATTAGTTTAATTATAATTTATTTGAATCATTTATAAACAACAATTTGAATCAATTTGGATCAACTAAAGCATGTAGACTATTTCAAATTAATTGAAGAATAAAAAAAATAAAGTTTTGACTAACCTTTGAGAAAGTGACAAAGTATAGAAAAACATTTTTTTAAAAAAAGTTTATTTGTTCTTAAAAAGATATGCTCTTTAATTAATAACATTTTTACTCAATTTTTAAAATCGTTTTAAGTTAGAGCATTTTCCCAAATAGGTCCCAATAGTATTTTAGACCCTTCTCCACATTAGTATTCGTGCCCGTGCGTTGTGCGGATATTTAAAATACAATAATATTAACTTAATTTATAATTTGAGAATTCTTATATTTTTCATTTATTTTTGTTTATTTAAAATGCTATTTTCCTGCTTCTATCGGAAGGTTGTCATAATCTAACAAATTAAAAAAAAAACAGACACTTGACTCAAAAATGTTGTAATATCTTATATTATGTACAATAAATTTTTAGTTTATTTAAAATAATTCTTATAAATTTTCAAGAATTGATTTCATAAGAAATTTACATATAGTTAGTGATACAAAAAAACTGAAATATAATATTACTTTAAAATAAACAGTAACACAAGAGAGTAATTGTTAAATAAATATGTCACCCTCCGAGCCTACACCCTGGACATGGCCGGCACTTCAGAACCATTGTTGGCTCCAAGCAAACCCTTGGCATGGCTTACTTACTCAGCAGAAGATTCTAGGCATTATTACAATGATCAAATGCACTTAACTGAACTAAATAATAAGATACTGAGAATGTTTAAAGAGTCAAACACTCAAACTAGCCAAGATGGCAACTCAAATCTCAAAACATAAGTCAATAATAAAGTAGTGACAAATGAATTAACTAACTGACTGTCTATGAAGCCTCTAAACAACTGAGATGTATGTCGGGCTGACCCACGACATCCTAATGAACTAAAGCTAATACTGAAAGCAATGAAAATGGATCCTCCGAAAAGCAAGGAGGCTCACCACAAGACTCTGAACTGCTCACTGGATTAACGGTGCACTGGATGCCGATCCTAGTTACAGGTGTCTGAACTGGCATCAGTACCTTGAATGTACAAGTATGCGAGTTGGAATGCTAAATACGACATAGGCTTGAAAGAAATATGAATAACTTATATGACTCAACTCAAGTCAACATAACTGAACTCATTTCAATATAAAATAATTTAAAACAAGTGCAATATAAAGAAAAGTTGTTTAAAAATATGATGTCAACTCTCTGTGTATGAAAGGATGCAACATAACTCTGAAATATATGTAAAAATATAAATAATTGTGTATATAATAATACAATAACTTCTGTGGGAGTTTCTCTAACCGACAACCATCACGTAAGAGTTATTATGATGATACATCGATTTCCCTCACGCTGCCAGATCATCATATACCTTGCCACAGGTATAGGACTTGAACTACTAAGTGGATCCACTAGTCTATGCTAAAAAGAACTAAAGGAATCTTCTAAAAAGTATGACCCTTTCTTCCCGTGATGGCTACATAGTTTACGGGAGCTGTGAGTTGTCTGAACTTTCCCCCATATCGGTGCTCAATACTACTCCCAAAAATATAATATTAGCTCTTATGTTTAAAAACATACTTCTTCTGTGATTTGAGATTAGTGCTCAAAAACTTACCTCAAAGGCTATCTTGGAAATCAAAGTTTCCCCTCTTGCTTCATTTAGAAAGCGATTACTCTTTTCTGAAAACTAGCCCGAAGACTCTTTGAAAATCGAGGTTTCCTTTCTTGTTTAGATGTGAAAACAATTTAAACCCTTTGGGAATACATAGTCCCCACATACTTTTGAAGAAATGAACTTCAAACTTTACTCTTTACTCTTTAATCTTTACTCAACTGGAACTTTAAGTCTTTAAACAAAGTTAAAACATTTGGAAAAGAATTTTGGAAAACTCTAAGAACTTCTCTTGACTTTGATCTTAACTGCTCTTGACTTGACTCTTAACTGGTCCTTGAATTGAATTATGTATTCAAGGATTGTGATTTGTGATTGAAAAGATCTTATGATGTTTATGAGTGATTTTAGATAGCTAAACATGAGAAAATGATCAAAATCAATATCTGAGGGTGGGTCTACGACGCGGAGAAGCATTTAAAATTTAGTTTTGAAAATGACTTTTGAGTCAGGACACTCTGCGATGCGAAATTAATTTCCTAGATCTGGGGAATCAGCTCCGCGATGAGCCACCACTACCCTGAATTATCTGACGAAATTTCTTCTTCGTTTTCCAGCTCTAAACCCTCTAAACTCCATGGGTTCTTTCCCCAAACACTTAGAATCAATTAAATGTTCAAAGTACATCAGATTCTACTCAAAATCAAACTTAAAATCACGGATTCGAATCAAACAACTCATCAACAACTTCAACGAATCAAGAATTTAATAGGAATTCAACAAACCCATCAAGAACTCAATTTCTAAGCTTTCAAGAACTTAAATTCGCTGAAGTAAATCATGATTGGTGCATGGGTGAACTAACCCAACGCTATGTGATCTCACATACCTTGTAGGGATCACCCCCGACGAAATCCACAAGCCAATCTCGACGAATCTTGAACGAATCTTGCTTCTTCTCCTCTTTTCTCCTCTTCTTTTCTCTTTTCTCCAAGCCCTAGTGTATTTTGGTAAAAGCGTAAACTGACCTAAGATTATACCCTAACTTAACTACCAAAAACGAAATAAAATAATTGGGCAAGGAAAAGACCAAACTATCCTTTAAAAATTCCGATTGGACTTTCCTTATTCCAACAACCCAACTTCCAAAGGACATAACTCACTCATACAAACTCGGAATCGTGCAAACGCAACGGCGTTGGAAAGATCATTCCAAGAGCTTTCCAACCATATCTGGAAATACCTCTAACTCATCTTGAGCTAGAAGTTATGGCAGTTTGAAGTTAACCAAAACTCAACTTTTCTTAACTTAAAACAAATTTCCATATTTTCATTATTTCCAAAAATGACTATTTTCAGTTTTTAAGCTTCTTCCTAGCTATTTCAAATTGCGAGATGTTACAAAATATATGTTTATTATTTTAATGAATTATTATATTTTTTGAATTCTCACAATTTACTATTTGAAACAAATTTAAATTAAATTTAGATGACATTAAATGTATTAGCTAACTTTTCATGAATTATTATATTTTTTGAGTTTTCACAATTTACTATTTGAAATGAATTTATTTAGATAAGTATTCACAAAAGTAATGTCATTTTTAGGAAGATGTTTAATCCAAGTTAGAAGCACGTTCATAAGAAGATTTTGAGTAAATTTAGATAAGTATTCACAAAAGTAATGTCATTTTTAGGATGATATTTAATCAAATTTAGATAAATATTCATAAGAAGTGTTTCTAGGAGAAAAAATACATCAAAACATGTGAGGCAGGTTTTTTATCATGCGTGACTCCACGGATGTTTATTTGAAGTTGGTTCTCAAAGGTCCATGCTTCCCATTATCTTAACTTGCACACTAATCTGCAGCATCTTTCATGGTGTATTATGCACAGGATCAACAATTGTTGTATAATATATTTTATTCCTAATTAATATAACAATATATCATTTTCAAATTTAGTTTCATTTGTATAATTCAATCAAATTTAAAGAATAGGGGTAAGAAGCACTCACCGAAAGACCCTGCTTTGAATTCAAAACAAATCCATGTTTTTGCAATTGTGAATTTTTAGTTTGATCTATATTAAAACACAAAGCTTTATAAAAAACAAATATGGTCGCTGCATGTTTGGCATACAAATTACAATTTAAATTTTGTTAACAAAATTTCTAATATATAACTTGTATTTTTTATTTACTTCTTGATAACAGTCAATCAAATATAAAGAAGTAAGAAAACAGATAGCCAAAGCAGACAGGGTGAGAAGATGTGACAACCAGAAGGAATCCTTTTCGCTTTCTCCAACAACGAATTCGTGAAAATGATGGTAGTGGGAGCTCTCAGGCCGTCAGTCCGCCTTCTCTGTCTGGTGCTTTACATTTATTTCATCCGTGGTGGGAAGGGATAATCCAGGGTTTGAAGAATGGTGTGAGCTTTGAGGATGTTCAACCGATCTCTTACAAGGGTGTAGGGCAATCTAGTATGGGATTTGCATATCACTTTCTTCCTGGACAATCTGAATTTACACTAACCCATATACCCTAATATGAGTGGAACATGTTAGTATAGTGTGTAGTCCAATTTGTTTTTTGGTTCTTTTCGTTCATGCCAACTCCCAGATGTCCTTTAATATGCGTCTTCAAGTTATAGTTGAAATATAAATAATTATTTCTTTAGTAAAATGTGTGACTCTTATTAAAACAAATATAATCAAAATTTTAGAGAAAAAAAGATAATTAAACATCCAAGTAAACCACATACAACCCGCATAATAATGCAATAATTATAAAATAAGAAGAACGCGTGAATTGGTGATCCCAATCTGTTGTAATACCTTCAATTGTTTGGATAGATTTCAGAACATCAACAAAGCCGATGCAGTGCTCTATATAGGAGAAAACTTAAATGATGAATTTTGATTTATATCATTATGCATTTCTTTCCTTTTCTTCTGTTGAAATTTTGCACGCATTTGACACAATAATGTTTTGGGTCTCCTTTGGATTTGCTTTATATATCTTTTTGGTATATTTGATTAGCTTATGAAGAAACTATTTGGCCCCTTTAGCACTCTTATAATTTTTTTTAAGAAAATGGAAAGATTATGAGAATAAGAAAACCAAATTAAAAAATAAAAATAAGTGAGAAAAATCGTAAGAGATGAGTTTATGATAAAATTGAGAAGTTGTAGTTAGGTTGAAATTCACAATATATTTTTGAATTTGAAAACTCTTACAGTTATGATAAAATGGAGAAGTTGTAACCACCTCCAATACTGTAAAGATTAATTTAAATTTCAAGCCTTTATCTTTCTATTTTTTATTTTTTATATATAAAATCAATTAAATATAAAAGTTATGTATTTAAACTCAAATTAAAATGTAGTTAAATTTTTTATTATATATAATTTATTTAAATGCAAATTCTAAGTTGGATAAAAAGAGGAGTCAAAAAACGTAGGCTGTGTTCATAATTTTTTGGTGCATTATTCTAAAAATGTCAAGTGAATTAATGAGTAAGGTTTTTTTTTTTTTTGTAAAAAACGTGTGTTTATGGTATTTATGGTTATGTTGTGGAAGTAATCTCTTTGGTGGTGCCTACTTTTTGGGACGGGATGTTTTGATGTAGAACTTTGAATTGCCCTTTGGAGCGTAATTCATGGTAAGTACCTTAAAAGTTAATTAATTAATGGGTTGAATTGAATTTAGGCTGACATTTTAATCAGTTTTTTTAAAAAATAATGTATAATTTAAATTATAAAAGTTATATATATATATATATATATATTATTATTTTATTTTTTTAAAAGGAACAGTAATTTATTTATTTTAAAAAATAACTGAATTCCCAGTATGACTTACCTAGCTGAGGGAAATGTTCGTATGCTGAGATTGTGTCATTCAAATTTTGAATTTTAAATAAATTAAAAAGTAACCATATTTGAGGTATAATATTAAATGATAATTTAATTATTTATTATTTAAAATTTTAATAATTTGTGGCGCTGGCATGTAGCATTTTTTCTTCTCCTATTTATATATACTAGTATACGTACCTGCACGTTGCGCGGATATATAAATTTTTTGATTATTTTAATTTCAGAAAATATAAAATAGTTCAAATATTTTTACACGTTTGTCATGTATTATTTTTATGTTGTATTAATAAATTATTACTTTTTCATATTAACAATTTATTAGTTCATTTTCTTTAAGAATCTATGGACATTTTATAGGTTTCAATATTCTAAAAGTTAAAGACAGTTATTTATCTTAAGTATACTAATAGTTTAAAAAAATTACTTTTCAAATAAATAACATATAATATGATCTCATCACTTCGTACTATAATTTATTTTCTTAAAAAGAAAATATTTAACTATAGCTTATTATTTTCTTCCCATTAATATTTCTGTTATTTATAAAAAAAAAAAGATATGGTTATTATTTTTATCAACACAAAATTTAGGCCATAAACATAATATTTTTTTGTAGTGCTTTATTATACTAAAAATTAATGAGGTTACTTAATTATTTGTATGCAGTTTATATAACTGTAGTTATCCATTTTCAAAAAATAAATGAATTTAATTAATTCTTTTAAAAAATAATATATTTAACTAATACGTACTATTCATATTCATAATTGAATAACCCAACATATATATTGCATGTCTTATTTTCTTTAGCCTTTACTTTTTGAAGAAAAGCATATGTATCTTTATTTTTATAATTATTTTTAAAAAAAACTATCCATATTTCATGTTTGTTATTTTTTTTTCCTATTGCATATCTGCTATTTTGGGTTGGAGATAAATGATTTATTGTGCACCTATGGTTTAGGAGCATGTTTTTTTGGATAAGTTATTTTTAAAAAATTGTAATTTTTAATATGGATAAGTTAAGCATGTGAAATTTTTTGATTCCATCGTAAAACTACCATACACAAATTTAAAATTGTGCTTAATAATTAAAAAAAAAATATCTGTAATAATAATTGGAGATAAATTAATTATTTTAATCATCGCAATTCACAGGAAACAAAAACTTGCCTTGCAGTTGTTATTCAAAAGGGGTAAAAAAAAATCACGATTTGTACTTTTGTAGTAACCATATTTAGTGAATTTGCAAATAAATAAATTTATTTTTATTATTAACTAAATCTATTTTTTTATTTTATTAATTTTTTGTTAATCAGTTTTAAGTGTTCGTGTATAGGTGGAAATGTAATGGAAAGTTGTAAAACCGACTATTTAAATTCTAATCGTAAATAAAAGTTTAATATTAGAAAAAAAATGATAATATTTAGTTAGTAACTCTGTTTTATATTCACATTTTATTTTTAAAAAAAAATAAATTTTAAAGAGGATCACTTAAATTTTAAATTTTTTAATCGTTATGTTTATATAAATATAAATTTCATATATTTTTTTAAATGGTTATATCACGATAAATTTAAGTAATCTTTAATAAAAATTAATTTTCAAAATTTTAGTTTATTATTTAATATGATTACAAATTACAAATAATTAATTTTAATAAGGAAATTATTTTTCTATTGCAATAAGATTTTAGGAATTCTATTTTGCGACTTTTGTCTTATAAACCATAAGTTATAAATCTATCCAAACATGCTCTAATTAAAAAAGATAGAATTATCAAAGATATCCCATCTATAAGACAAATAATAGTTTTATCGAACTTTATAGAAAAACGTAAATAACATGTGTTTAAACATCATACTCTTCACAACAATACTACTTAAAAATATTATGTAACTCTTTAAAAAAATATTTTTTATAATTTTTAAATAGTTTCTTACTTCCTTATTATAAAGTATCAAAAACAAATCAACACACTAATTATTCGACTAATTAAAACTTAAGCATCAAACCAACAAACTCAAAATATACTACTAAAATAGTATAGAATCTTAGATAACTTCAACAAAATATTGAGATCATTTCATGGTAGTTTATATAATCAAATAAAAACATATGTTAAAATTTTGTATTAATTTATGATCATGACTAATTTATCTTGCGTAAAGATTAAAAATCTATATTAAAAAAAATGAATTAATATGCTGAACAAACTTGTTAAATTCTAAAATAAAAATATATAAATACTTACCTCTAGTGTTGATTTTATACTCCAAGAATCTTCCAAATATTAAACTGTCACACTTTGAAGTGACACACAAACGCACTAAAAAAAATATCGAAATTTAACATTTGGTTTAGCTTTTGTGTATATTAAAATACTTCTTTAGAAAAATATTATTACACACAAACTATTCTTTTATCTCTAATACTAACAAAGTACCTTTTTGAATAAATTAACATTATGTTTGTAGCTAGGGAGAATATGCAAATTTTAGTTTTTAAAATAGAAACATTACTTAAATTATCATTCAGGAAGATTTTTTTAAAATTAAAAATCTACTATTTTATATATATTAAAAAATATTTCTTTTAAGTGGAGAAAAATAAAATTACTTGACATTGTTATAAATTGGAAAGTAGATGCAGAAAGAAATTTAATTATTGTCATATCACATATATTTTAATGGTATCTAATCATCTTTTTGTTATTTATTTATTAATTTGATCTACATGCATATTTCAAAATAATGAATATTTGTAGGGAGAATATGCAAATTTTATTTTAGTTTTTAAAACAGAAACATTACTTGAACTATCATTCAGGAAGATTTTTTTAATTAAAAATCACTATTTAATATATATTAAAAACTATTTCTTTTAAGTGGAGAAAAGTAAAATTACTTGACATTGTTATAAATTTAAAAGTAGATGCAGAAAGAAATTTAAGTATTCTCATATCACATATATTTCAATGGTATCTAATCATATTTTTGTTATTTATTTATTTATTAATTTGATATGCATGCATATTTTAAAATAACGAACATTTTTATACCAACAAAAGAAAGAGATAATAGCCATATATAAGTTGATATACCAAAAAAAATTTTAAAAAAAAAACATATATAACACAACACAATATTTTATTTACACAAATAGTAAATAATATCAAATAAAAACACTCTTGTATATTCATGGTCATTCCTTACTTAAGTTATTTGATAATTTTATTTATATTTTAGGATTTTCTGTCCATTTGTTCATTTTTCAAATATTCATTCCGTATTTAGGAGAAATTCATATTTATTGCATTTATAAAAGCTTTGTATTCCTCATTTACATACGTGGCATTGGATAACGGTAAAGAAAATAATAATAATAATAATAATAATAATAATAATAATAATAATAATAATAATTATTATTATTATTATTATTATTATTATTATTATTATTATAAAATTAAATAAAACATAAAAAATGTATATAGCTTGAATATCTGGTTGGGGAAAATTGCAAGATGGACAAATAATATTTAGCACCTTTAGAATATCTTTCAAAAGATTGATTTTTTTCTTCTTAATTTATTGTATGATTTTAAGATGGGATATAATCTGTGCCATGCCAATATAAATTATCCAATGAATTTATCCCTGCGAAAACATGAAAAACAAATCAATCATAAAACAATCATAAATTATTTATCACTTATTCAAATTTCTTTTTAAGTGGAATAAAATAAAATTACTTGACATTGTTATAAATTTGAAAGTAGATGCAGAAAGAAATTTAAGTATTGTCATATCACATATATTTTAACAGTATCTAATCATCTTTTCGTTATTTTATTTATTAATTTGATCTACATGCATATTTCAAAATAATGAATATTTGTTGGGAGAATATGCAAATTTTATTTTAGTTTTAAAAACAGAAACATTACTTGAACTATCATTCGGGAAGATTTTTTTAATTAAAAATCACTATTTAATATATATTAAAAACTATTTCTTTTAAGTGGAGAAAAATAAAATTACTTGACATTGTTATAAATTTAAAAGTAGATGCAGAAAGAAATTTAAGTATTCTCATATCACATATATTTTAACGGTATCTAATCATCTTTTCGTTATTTATTTATTAATTTGATCTACATGCATATTTCAAAATAATGAATATTTGTAGGGAGAATATGCAAATTTTATTAAAATTACTTGACATTGTTATAAATTTAAAAGTAGATGCAGAAAGAAATTTAAGTATTCTCATATCACATATATTTCAATGGTATCTAATCATATTTTTGTTATTTATTTATTAATTTGATATGCATGCATATTTTAAAATAACGAATACATTTTTCTGCCAACAAAATAAAAAGATAATAGCCATATATAAGTTATATACCAAAAAATTAAAAAATTAAAAAAATAACATATATAACACAACACAATATTTTATTTACACAAATAGTAAATAATATCAAATAAAAACACTCTTGTATATTCATGGTCATTCCTTACTTAAGTTATTTGATAATTTTATTTATATTTTAGGATTCTCTATCCACTTGTTCATTTTTCAAATATTCATTCCGTATTTAGGAGAAATTCATATTTATTGCATCTATAAAAGCTTCGTATTCCTCATTTACATATGTGACATTGGATAACGGTAAAGAATAACAATAACAATAACAATAATAATAATAATAATAATAATATATTATTATTATTATTATAAAATTAAATAAAACATAAAAAATGTATATAGCTTGAATATTTGGTTGGGGAAAATTGCAAGATGGACAACTAATATTTAGCACCTTTAGAATATCTTTCAAAAGATTGATTTCTTTTTCTTAATTTATTGTATGATTTTAAGATGGGATATAATCTGTGCCATGCCAATATAAATTATCCAATGAATTTATCCCTGCAAAAATATGAAAAACAAATCAATCATAAATTATTTATCACTTATTCAAAGAACAAAGAAAAAGAGTAGCCATTATTTTAAGCAAAAACAAAAACTTCAAAAAAATAAATCCAATTATCTTTTGCTATAATAGCAATACCAAACAGAGGGAGTGAAAAAGTCATTCGACTGTCTGGATATACTCAGAACTTAAAAGTACAAAATTCAAGTGACTATTAGTATAATCACTCAATTTTTACGATATGTTTGGATTAATTTTCTATCACAACCTTCATAAGTCTCGCAAATAATTTGAAACTCGTATTATTTAAATCTAACTCAAGTGATTTCATCAATATATATCGCTCGTTTGATAGTACCTAACCATGAAATAAGTCTTTCTTCTCTTAATGCCGGATAAGAATACTCTTGGATTGCACTTTATTTTTTGCTATTTTCTCTCTTGTTCTCTCATCTACTTCTCCACAAATGTCAGACGGACAGGATATATATATTTAATGTTGAGATTGACAAAGTAAGTTGTAACCCTCTTATTTCAAAAAAAATAAATCAATTTTTGAATTTAAAAGTTTGATTATTTTTTGTTGTTTTATTGATAAATTTAAACAGTAAAAGTCTGCAAATTAATTGACGTGGGGAGAGGAAAGTGGGATACGCGTTGTAGTAATTGAAGTTAAAGTTAGTTTTTTATTAATAAGTTTATGATTTTAAAAAATCTGAAAACGGAATACACATGTTTTGGGAAAAACTGAATACACATGTTTTGGCAATTTTATTTGACAATTATTTTGTATTATTTTATATATATATATATATATTATTTTTTAACTAATTATTTAAAATATAATTCAGTTTATAACAACTCCCCATATTTCTCTTGTTGCACAACCCACCTATCTTAAATTTCATTTGTAATCAATAAAACAATTATTAATATTGATTTTTTAAAAATAAAAAATTGTGAATATTAAATGATAACTAATAACTATTTATTAATTAATCTAAATATGTATTACTATTTGGATGAATGGAAAATGTTTCCATTATTTACAGTTTTTCCGTTCTTTTTCTTTTCTTTTAATTTTAATTAATTTTAAGAATTAATAAATGTTGTTTTTTCTGGTGCTGACACGTAAGCGTTTTCACCTCTCCTATTATATATACTAGTATATGTGCCCGCGCATTGCGCGAATGATTTAAAATGTAATAATTTTATAATTAAAAATAACTAATAAATTATATAATGCACTTAATAATATATTTAGTTTATTATAATAACAATATAACAATACAATCATTAACTTGTGTATTTGAGCAATACTAAATTTACATTATTAGTACACAATTTAATTTATTGTAATAAAATATAATATATATATATATATATATATATATATCTTTGAATTCAAATTTTAAAAGTTAAAAACTGATAGTATATTTTAAAATCGCAATTTTCAACTTAATTTAATGTTGTTATATATATTGTGAATAGTCTTAAATTTGCTAAATGACTTATAATAGTGATATTGTTCAAGATAGAATTCAACGCTAGCTAGATATAGCTAAATATTATTTATCTTAATGCAAGTTTAAATTTTATTTCTCATAATATTATTTTTCAATTTTGAAATTTGATTGTCCTTTAAAAGTAATATTATGAA
>JAJOOO010007955.1:0-11498 GCA_029582685.1 Solanum piurae | reverse complement strand
AGATTTAACGTGGTTCAGTCAATCGACCTACGTCCACAAAGGAGATGAGCAATCCACTATATAAACATGAGAGTACAAAATACAGAGGGAAACAACCTCAACCAATTCACTCAGAATACATGGGAGGTTCACACAAGTGATAACGTATCAAGCTTGTGTCCCACAAATTCTCCCTCTAACCAAAACTCTCAAAGCCCTTAAGACTACATTGTGAATGCTGATTAAGTTAGAAAGAACAAACCTCTATTTATAGAGTCTTAAACCTTTTCCTATTAGAAAAGGACTAGTCAACCCTAAACCTTTTCCTAAAAGGAAAACCTATATATGGTAAGAAACTCAGGGCAAATAATACCCAACATTTTATGCTCTCTTTTTTCTTTCATATGTATAAAATGGTATTTGGGTTGAAGTTATCTTTATTGTGAAGTTTCTTTTTTGGTTGTAGTAAGCTTATTTAAAGATGCAACTCTTTTATAAATATCATCCACAGCATAAGTGTGTGCCGCTAATTCATGTTGAATAAATATACTCATGGTCCTGATTGGGAGTATAAGCAACAGTTGGAGCCAAATGCCGTGTGAAATTCACTTTTGGATCATATAAGAATTTGAAATTATTTTTTGCATCCATGTAATATAGCTTGATCATCAAGACATGGATTATTTATGTTGTTACGAGATCATAACAAAAAATCATACAAAATTGAATGACTTAATCAAATTGGGCCCGTGCGCAGCACGGGCATTACTCATCTAGTACTATATAGAAGAGGCTAGAGCACACAGCTGGTTGCGTGTGCTTCAGCCGTGTGCTCTTCCTCATATTTACCTGCTTAGCTTATTGGTTGCAGCATGACATTTCATGCACGAGGTCCCAAGATCGAGCTCAGACATTTAATTCAGTTAATTTACTAATTTAGTGTTAATTAAAAAGGAATATTTTGTATTACGTAAATATATTTCAGATTTATACTTTAGTTATTCCATCTTCTATCTTACATAAAAATATTTTTACTTTTTAAATGTCATCAAAAATATTTTGTTTTATATAGTTAAAAATAGTATTATTATTATTATTATTATTGTTATTATTATTATTATTATTATTTAAGAAAACCTTATTTACATCGGTAAATATGTATATTAAAAAAAAAACAAATTAGTACTACTTAATAAGTGATACGTTTAATTATTTTATTTCTCTATTTTTTATCTGTAAATCAATTTTTTATTTCTAATGTTATTATTAGATCATTAATATTATTAGTAAAAAAACATATGTCATTGAATTTAAAAAATTAAAAGTATCACAAATAAAACTCTTCAAATTTGATTCATGCCACATAAATTGGGACAGAGAAAATAACATATTATTTACAAATTATGTCAATTTTATAAGTTACGATTATTAAAAACTTAATTTTTTTAAAAATATATATAAAAAAATTGAGTGGCTCTCCAAATTTCATTTGTATCACATAAATTACAACAAAATAAATGATATATGTTGGACCCGTGCTAGCACGGCCGTATGTATCTAGTATCATACAGAAGTAGTGATTGTCTTTTCTCGAAGGAATAATCAGTTATTTTATCTGGAATATTTTTTTTAGGAATGAGTCCTTTCTTACCTGGTTCATTTTTATTAATTTATATCCAACTCGATTTACTCATTTGTCATCATACAATTAATCTCCTTTTTATTTGGCCATTAATTATTCATTAGTGCTTGTTATTGTTATTATACTAAGGTTTTTCCGTGATTATCATTTCGGAAAATGGCTTACACTATTACCCGTTATTTGTTTTGCTTCATTTACTCCTTGTTTGTTGTTTGCTATTGTTCTTCGCGTTTCTCTATTATTTTTTTATTTTTATATTTAAATTTGATATATTTTTAATCGATAATCTATCAGAAATAATTTTTTTGATAAAAATAAAATTATATACACACTTTGTTCCTCAAATCTCCTCTTTAAAATCACATTGTACAATATTTTTGTATACTATATCTAATGTATCCTACCAAATAACTTTTAAAAGGATTTTATAACTTGAGTCGAATCAAAAAGTGGTAAAAAGGTCCAAGTGGTCGTTTTCCCACTACATAACCCTATCAATGGGAATGGTTGAAAATAAGCAAAATATCAAAGCTAAGGGGCAAGTACACAAAGACCTAATCTTATTATACCCCACATTGTTGCTTTCACTGTGCGCGTGGGTACTTTTTTCATCTTTTTGCTACTTATTATAACAACCAAATGAGAAAAAGTAGTAATACTAGAACTAAAAATAGAGCAGTAAAAGACAAACTACTTTAAGGAATGTTCAGTTGAGTCCAACTGTGTTCAGGCTATATCTTAACTCCAGATTCTGCCTTAGTATTATATGTTTTCCCCGTCTCATTTTATATGATTTAGTTTGATTTGATGTGATTAACATCACCTCCCGCAATCAGAGGTGGAGCTAGGTGGGGGTTCATGCACTACAATAAAAATAATTTTTAGCGGCAATAAATATTGACATTAATAAAGAGTGTTAAAGTCTTACCGGCATTAGTTAAGTGTCATTAGAACCAATGTTGCTAAAGGCTTTAGAGACATATACAAAGAGTGCTAATTGCCGCTAAAAATATATATTTAGCCGCTAATTATCATTTTTGATGTAGTGATGGGTTCGGATGAACCTAGTAGCTTTTCCGTAGACCCTATATTTGTACCAGAAAATTAATTAAATATATATGTATATTAATTTGTGAACCCCTAACAAAATTAATTGACGGTTATTAACGAAATTTAGAACCCCTAAACTCTTAATTCTGGCTTCGCCTCTGCCCGCCGGCATACCTAACCAATAAGAGCTAGCATTGACATCGCTCTCCCAACTTACCTCCTAGGTAAGTCTCTGAAAATCATTGGTAATACTTTAAACATCGAAATTTATAGGATTCTATGAGATATTTTTAATAATTAGCAATGTGGACTATCTACAAGATATGTATAATTTCAATTAGAGTTTTTGGAGACTACTCAAATCTAAATATTAGTTCATGCCTATATAAAGGTTTATATGTTTACTTAAAGAGGCACTCAAATTAATACCCCGTAAAATCTTGACATATTCATAAGGAGATCAAGACATGTCGAACACTTCTTGATAGTCAAATAACTCTAGAAGATTCACAAATCCTTTCGTGGAGATCAAGTTCAAATCATCCTATTTTGAGAAATATGTCACTCGAATCACGGACGAATATTAGGAAGAGAGAAAAATTAAGGAATAGCCAGATTTGTAGCCGTAATATTTATCAATAAAATTATATTTCTTTTATATTTTATTTACAGTGCAATATATTTTATATCACTTTAAAATTTGCTTCAAACAAATTCATAGAGACATAATAACTCAATACAAGTGTGAAAATATATATATTCATGTCATATACTGAATTTGAAATTATGAATATAAAAACAGGCAAACACATGCATGATGAAATTGAAAGTTAATAAAAATGTTAAATATATTTAATAAAATGTCGCATAAACCAAAACCAAATAAATTAAGTAGGCGTATAATTAAAACAATTTAGGTATTATTTCCATCTTTGATCATCACAAATACGTACAAAAGTCATTAATGACAGCCTAACTAGTACAATACCTTTACTAATTTTACATACGTTCGTTCTAGTAACTCAAAAATAAATAAATTAATACGTAATTAATTTTAAAATAGTTACAATTATACAATTGACGATCGTTGATTTTTACTAATGCAGTGCATTGAATCATCAGCATCACAAGGTAAAAGTGAATTGGAATTTAAGGCAGTAAAAATCATTAAGACAAGTGATACTATGACTGATAGTGCAGACAAAAACAACATTAATATGTGTGAAGCAGTATTCTTCATTTCTTGAGCATATTTAGTTGATGCCATAGCCATAATTGTTAAAGGAAAAGAATATGCCCACCATGATACATTAAATTTCCTCATTGATCTCTTAAATAAGGCTGGTCTTGATACCTGCGTACGTACATTTTCAACAATAAATTAGGAAACAATACTTTTAGTCATCATATATTCATAAATAGAATAAATTACTTCTCAATAGAAGCAGATTCAAGATTTAAAGTTTATGAGTTTCCAGCTATATATCTCAATTCTATTTTTCAAAAATCTTTATTATAAATGCCCAAAGTAGTAGCGGAGCTAAAAGTCCATACAGGGTCGATCAAATTCAATAGCTTTTGCTCAAATAGTATATCTGTGTAAAGAAATTTATAACATAAGTATATATATAACTATTAAATTTAAAAACTAGTTATTAACATTTGAAATCATCATACTAAAATTCAAAATCCTGATTCCGTTTCTAACATAAGGGAAATCGAACCGTCACTAAGGATGAAGACAGCAAAACTTAAGCAAGTTTCATTTCTACGACTAGATCAAACACGTACTTTGTTACAATTACATTTACAAATATATAATTTTTTAATATTTAATAAAAAAATTAATACAAATATATTATCTATACAAAAATTACTAAATTTCCGCGCATGATATTCTAGATACGCCGTTAGACAAGTAGACAAGTCTTAAATCTTAGTGATACATTAGGTTGACAAAAAGGGACACGTAGTGTATTTAAGATGACGGTGACGGTTATGAATTGAACGGTTGGTAGGCAACAACATCATGCCGTACAATGGAGAAAATGACAAATACAAAATCTTGCAAATGCAAAAGCCAACTAGTACTCGAATACTTATAAGGTCAATTTAGACGGTCCACATCATTCTCTTTTTTCTTTATTTTCTCTTTTCTTTTCTTCTTTCAAAGAAAACATACAAATAAAATAAAATATTCCTACTATATATAGAAGAAGGAATAAACAAATATTCTTTCCATTCTAGTTTGTTCAAACATCAACAACAACAAAAAAAAAAAAAAAATTGATTTGTTTTAAATTCTATATTATTTACTTTCTATTTAGTATGTCTAAAAGTAATAATTCTTTAATTCTAACATCAAGACTCATTTAATATCATAAAATTAAAAAAATCTCACTTTTTTCTTAATTATACTATTATTTTACACTATCAGGTCATCTAAAGAATATTTAGAAATATGCTTCTTAGGATGTGAAATTTGTAACCTTAAAAATAAGACAAATTACCTATTATAACAGATAAAAGTAACATTGATGATATAAAAAATTGTTTATATTGTCAATATATATAACTTAAACTCTGACTTTTCTGCCTAGGTTTATAAATATCATGCATGACATGTTGTAATGAGGGTACTTTTAAAATGCTCACCAGTGAAAGGAAGAGGAAAATGGAGAGGAAGAATAGCATCTTGGATGAAGAATCAAATTTTCCATAAATAGAATCCCATGCCAAACTAGCCATGCTAGGAGCAGCAAAAAACAAGAAGAATACTGGCCTTAACATAGCTGGAATTGAACTACTTCCTGGTAACCTTTGATAAAGTGTGACAAATAACACTAAATAATGTGACATTCCAATTGCAAACAACAATAATGCACTCTCATTCCATCCCATTTCAGCAGCTGCCCTTGCTCCAACCAAATTACCAATAACCGATAATTGACTAGTAGGATTCGCGACTCCTGATAGAAAACGCTTCCCCTTTGTAATCCATTGTCCATATATCTTAATATCTAATGCTAATATTGGTACAATAAATATCCACCAAAGTATAAGAAAACAAACCCCTTCATGTTTGAAGAATGGGGTTGCTTGTAGCAACACAAGCCACGATATCCAAGGGGCGTAAAGATAATTTACACCAACATGGTGCAAGAATTCGCGTTTAACCATGTCAAAATGAAAGAAAACGCGAAGAAAATATAGTAAAGAGAGTGATATTAACGAGAATAAAGCTAAAGACCATAGAAGAATGAAAGCGGTAGAAGGAAGCATTCGAAAAATATTTCGAATTTTATGAATATCGTCCGATGGCTCACTTAATGTTTTCCATAGTAACGCTTGGCTACATAAAGAAAGGCTTATTCTAAAATAACCAGCATGAAATCTAGTTAATATTGATGAAAAATTGCTTTTTTGAGCTTCTTTGGTATCCATTATTTTCATTAGAAATTAATAATGAGTAAGTTTCATAAGTGAAATGGGGTATAAATAGGAAATTTTTTTTTTTGCTTTGGTAGTACGATATTTTACGTAAGTAGTTTCGTTGAAGAATAGGTAGGAGAAAAGTCGGCTAATGCAACCATTGTGGACTTGTGTGTGGTTCATGAGTTGTTTTTGAGTTCTTTACAGCTAATAGGGGACCCCATTTTATCTAGTGAAAAATCTCTAATTACTCATAGTTAGGTGCTGTTCTAACTTTTGATCAGTACATTAAAAATAATTTTTAGCGGTTATTAATTAATGATAATAATTTAATTCTCTTTATTAATATATATATTTATTACCGATAAAAGCTATTTTTATTATAGCGAATTAAAGAATGAACACTGAGAGTTTAGATTATTTTTTTCCCTCCCTAGGAGCTCCCACCCCTTTTGCTTGATGACTCGAACTCACAACCTTCGAATTGGAAGTGAGGGGTGCTTACCATCCGAGCAACTCTCTCTCGTCCTGAGAGTTTAGATAGAAATCTACCTTTCTGTTTTTTTCCATTTAGGTGTGTAGTGGATGCTGATAATACTTCATTCAATTTGGGTAATTAGGATAGAAAGGAATGTCGTCCTAGTAATCATGCTGTTAAAAAAAATGGTAAAAGTCCATGATTAATGAGATGGGCGGACTATTTATAAGATTTGGATAATTTTTCTTTTTTTAAGCTAATTTTTGAAGTGTGAGCTAATCCGAAACCTAATTTAACACATGATAATTTTTTATATTTCTATATTCCCTGAGGGTCTAATTACTCTATTGAGGATGATTTAGGGCAAATCGTTTTAAAGTATTCTTTTAAAAAATATGTTAGTTTCAATTAATCACCATGCCTATATAGTAAATGTGCAGTTATTATCAATAATTCAGTAAAAGTGATAAAACTAGACCTAACACGAATCCAAATAAAAAAGACCTATAGGTTATGAATTGATTAAACTAGTCAATCAATTCGTAATGATCAACTTTATGAAGATTTTAATAAACTTTCAAAAATTATGAATTGATTGGACTTATCAATTAAATGAATAAGAATCCACAAATATCATCCATAAAATATCTTAACTTATAGTTTTAAGTATCGTATATAACATAATCATATGAACTTTCCAACAATCGTAACACATAGTAATTAAATCAATCGGGTTGAATACGAAAGCCGAAAAAAAGTAAAAACAAATTAACGAAATTCTCTCGAAATAAATTCACTAGAGTTTTTCTTTCTCTAATTGATGATGCATATCCATATTGGACTTCAACCCACGTCAAGTGCTCAACAACTTGCCTCTAGCTTTTTAAACTTGGTTTAAGTATATAATTTTTTAACTATTTAATAAAATAGGTATCATGTTTTAATATTTTTTTTCTTATCCTTATCTACTAAATTATCAACAAATTTATTGAAAGTCATTATTAGTCAAATAGTTTCTTAATTAATGGTATTATTAAGTAGGTTTTTGTAAATTGCAATGATATTATTATTTAATATATGACATCAATAGGCACTATATATCAGTGGTGGAAACACTCTTAATTAATAGCAACAAGTTGGATGCTTCGTACGTCCCTGTAATTGATGTCATATATAAAATGCATGTGTAGTACAGTCAAAGCATTACTATAGCAAAATCCTAAAAATACTTTAGTTATTCTATTTTTTTTTATTTTTAAAGTATATAAGTTCATATAAAATTATATACATTATAATAATACTAACAAATATTAAGGTACTATCGGTACAAAGGTAATTATTTTAATTTTAAAACTTTAATTGATTACTCTATATCTCGATTGAAATGTCAGTTTTGGTTGATTGACTAACAAAGGGAATTGTTTGTAATTTTTTTTTTAATATTCCTCCATATCCAAGGTATAAGTTTGATATAATTAAGACGTATTTTGAAAAGTCAAAATCATATTTCTTTATTATATTGGTATATATAATTAATTGGAATTGACCAAACTATGATTATCAATATACTATATCATGCGCAAAATATAAAAATTAAACTTTAAAATATCAAATCATATCACATTAATTTAATATGACATAATATTTTTAAAAATCAAAAATTGAAATTATCAAACCAAAATTTCAATATCATTCCAGCCCACGTACATGCATGCTTCATGCCTTGGCATCTATCTCGATCATCACTCCCTAAGACCATCTCCAACCCAACACCAAATTTTACACCAAACCTTAAATTTTGTATAAATTTGGTATTTTGAGCTCCGATCCACACCAAATTTGGTGTGTGAATAGTGTTACACCAAATTTGATGTAACAGTACTATTCATCACACCAATTCACTTTTTGAATATTTTAATATTATTTCATTATACAAATTTTTAATTAAACATTATATAAATTGTATGTTTTAATTAAATCTCTTGTATATTTAATTATTTTTTATGTAATATTTTTATAATATTAATTTTAGATATAAAATTTGGCTTTTTTATAAATTATTTTTTCTATATATGACTTTTAATTTTAAAAAAATTAAATTTATGTTAATTCTATTATAAATTATAATTGGATATAACTACAATTAACCTTCACAAAAATTAAAAATGCAAACATTGCTCATTTTGAACAACGTAATGCATTAATAGAGTATTTAGGGGAGCACCGTAGTGATCTTGGAAGTTGAATATTTATGTAGAATTTAAAATAATGTTTTCAATTATGTAATGTTTATTTTATTGTATTTCATTAATGATTTCACTTTTATTTGTATTATCCATTATTATGTATAATGTATAATATTTGCTAGCAATTTATATTATTTAAAAAATTATGGTACAAAATAATTTTATATTAAACGATTATAAAAGGAAATAATATGAATTATATATGGTGAATGTTTTAGAAAGAATTTGTTTTATGAAATAAGAAATAATAATATAATAATAAAGAGAGAAAAAAAAATTCCTTTTTGGTGTAAAATTTGGTGCAGTGGGTTGGAGTTGATTACACCAAAAATAGTGCTGGTGTAAAATTTGGTGTTTGGGTTGGAGATGCCCTAATACGGTCCCAAACAACAAGAAATCTCGCGTTGTCTAGACGTCAATGGTTGTACTCCCTCTGTTTCAATTTATGTGACTTATTTTCCTTTTTAGTTTGTCCCAAAAATAATGACACATTTCTATATTAAGTAACAATTTAACTATAAAATGTCTATTTTACCCTTAATGAAATGATATACAGCCACATAAATTTCTATCATTCATTTTGGACCACAAGTTTTAAAAGTTTTCCTTTCTTTCTTAAACTTTGTGCCGAGTCAAACTACCTCATATAAAATGGGACGGAGGGAGTAGTAAAATAGCAAAAAAATATACTCCAGTAATTATTATGAGGTTAATAGAACTAGAACACATAATCTTAAGAAATTTATCTTTATCACTAGACTAAACCTTTAACTTGTGCCAAGAGGTGTTAAAACTTGTATATATATATTTATTAAATCAAAATTTGACCTCTATATATAATGAAATTTTTCAACGAAGGAATATCGCTTGACACCTCTTATCCAAGGGTGGGTCTGCCCCTGGGCCCTAGGGTGACATTAGGCCCTCTCCTCTCAAATCACATGGAAGTACATGGACAATCTTGTTTCTCGGAATATTTGTCATAATTTTTCTTAAAACGTCAAATAATATAAGAATTTAAGATTAATTTTTTCATTATATTAATATGAGATTTTTTAAAATTTATAGTACATTTCGTATAGTTTTATCACTTTTTGAATAGCCAAATATTAATTTTAAAAATATAAAATTTAATTTTGAAAATTAATCAAATTTGCTATCCAAAAACGAAACATGACAACTATTTTGAAACAGAATGAATAAATTCGGTGTCATTTGGACAAACTACTCCGTCTTTAGCATACAATTGGCTTTTGCTTTGACTAGTTGTTAGTACATGTACTGTGAAACACAAGAAATATGTATATTCACGTTTTTTGTACTAACTAGAGAATTTTACACTGTAAAATGATGATATTTTGTTTTCCCATAGTCATATATATATTGGACTTATCTTCAACTGGAAAATAGTAGTATTGCCTCAGTCACGTTTCAACGTGAAATGTTTGTGTTTGGCTCATTATATTGAATTTTGACTATTATTATATTCTTAAATTTTATCATGCATGATTTGACATGAAAATTGCAACTTGTTGGTACTTTTCACACATCTTCATTAAAATTCCAATATTTTGACATATTGTTCAGTCCAACTTGTTGAGGCACTTTCATTTATTTTCTAGATCACTAACGTAATTTTCAACATTAATTTAATCTGTGTTATGGCGTACATTGCTCTGACATTTTGTCAATTGAATTTTAGTCTCCTACGTAACATATATATTGACGAATACCATAGGATAGAAGAAATACAAATAGTGTTAAAATTTTCAATAAGCGTGCAATATTATTATTTTATTTTATTTTTTAAAAAGAAAATATATTTTTTCGGAAAAAGAATTGTTTTTTTCTAGTGACACGATTTTGAGCTTTTAATACATAAAATGTAGCAAGGATTTGGTAAATGATACAAAAGTCACTTCAGTAAACTAGAACTGATAAAAGTTCTTTGAGATTATTAGGATATAATGCGTTTGAAAACTAACTATATGTACGCGGACTGCAGATCATTGCTAAAATAAATGGAGGGATCATCGATGGAGCACATATCAGGGAGGCTAATATAATAACGGATTTGAAGATCATTGCTAAAACAAATGAAGGGATCATCAATAGAGCACATATCAAGGGAGGTTAATACAGCAACGAATTTACTAGCAGTATATAGAAGGAAATCAAATGATCCAAATATGGATAATGGATAGCCCTATATTTTTTATGCATCTCCTTTGTTTGTTTCATCTGCACTTGAAAGAGATGCTATGGAAACTAAGGGTGTGTTTGGTATGAAGGAAAACATGTTTTCCAATTTTCTCATGTTTGGTTGGGTTAAATGTTTTAGAAAATATTTTCCAAATCAACTCATTTTCCTCAAATTTAAGGAAAATGACTTCCCTTCAGAACTTAAAGGAAAACATTTCCAAACCTCTCTTCCAACTTCAAATTACAATTATTTTTTTATTGAAAATTCAATTTATTTTGTCCCTACCCTCAAACTAGCCCCCAACCTACCCCCTCCCCAAAAAAAAAAATAAAATTTTAAAGCTTGTTTTTAAATTCAATTTTTTTACCCCACCCTCACCCCTACCCCCACCCTCTACCACCACCCCCTCCCAAAAAAATATTAAAAGTTGTTTTTAAAAGATATTTCTAATTTCAATTTTTTATTTTT
>JAJOOO010007954.1:0-14492 GCA_029582685.1 Solanum piurae | reverse complement strand
TCAATACCCGATGCAATCGATCATTTCTTAATTTACCAATTCATACCCTAACAAAACATACTACCACGAACGTAGACTCGCAATGAAAAACTTGAATTTTGGTTTCAACTATATAGCCCAATCCCATTATCTATCAACATTAGCTCACACATTGAAGAATTTTATGAATTTATGTATCGTAACTTATCATTGATTGACTCTCCATCAGCCTTATCATATCCTTCGCTAAAAATTCAACCATACTCATTATCAAACTCAAAATCACAAAAGAACTTATCATCACACTCGAGCTGAACGTCTCTACACTCCTTTCTCAAGTCTTATCAAATAATTTTTAACTAATCTGATGAACATGTGACACTATTACCATAACTAGAGAAAACGGATGAAATCACGCGTCTCTAAACCCAATTCTCAATCCCTTTGAAGATACCTTTTTAGCCATTGCAATCAAAGTAAATATCCTTGCTCTCTCCTCTTTCTGAAAGCTAAACTACATCCCACTATTTTTTTTTCATTAGGACTTTAGCTCCTTTCAATTCTATTCGAGCGACATCCCAATTCCTCATAAAACTTACCATACATCCACACTACTCACAAAATAGTAGTAAACCACAACCTTAGATATTCGCAATTCGTTACTACAATATAAAAGTTTGTTTAACCAATAATCCTTATCATATAGTTGCATGTCAATCACAATCCATCACGAACTCTTATTACCATTATGCTTGGTAGTCATTACCATCATCACAAAGTATACCTTATTATCAATATTACACCTTAAACCAACTTATATCAATCAAATTCAATGGACTAACCCAATTTCATATGCACTTTATTACTAAAATCCTCTGTTACCTTCACACAAGTTTACTCATTAAGACTTCCTTTAGCCATAAGTTTGTCATTTCGATATTGATCCACTCCTTTAGAGCTTATGATGAAATCACTAGTCCTCATTTAGAAACCTCGGGATACACTCCACAAATTAACGCATTAATACCATATCAACAATCCACCACTAAAATCTCCCTTATAATAATGTTTTAACTCAAGCGTCCGTAGTAACAAACTAGTTGGTTTCTCAAATATGAATGCTTCATTGAATCTAATTATACGAGCATGTGGTACAACTGATAACTCCTCAAGTAGTTAGTAATCGCACTTGAAAATCGATATATCCATTTTCATTAACCACTAGTACCATATCGTGAGAGTCCGTTAGATCCACCACTAGAACACATCACGCCCCTCAAGAAGATTGTACTCAAATAACCCACATATTTCTACCCATTAAGTAACTATAATGCACCACCAAATCCGTTCAATCTCTCATCCCAAGCCATATGCATTCCTTCGCAGATCAAGTCGATAGAAAAAGTAATACACTTTATAAATCTAACCAAGTAAGCATCGGTACCGTTATAGTAGTCGTACTATGACCCTCTTTGTTACACACTCAATCTGTAAAACCCAGTAGAGATTCTGACCATAATTGGCATAACATCCTTCTCATCATTCACTAAGAAACCCATACATGTCATGGCAACTTTACTAACTATAGTTTCCAAAGTTACAGTGTTCCTTATTTAGCCATCCCTTTAATTATTCCACTTCCAATTATCAAACCACTTCAAATATTTTCTATACTACACGCGTACTATTCCCTCTATTGAGTAACTAACCTGAAAAATATAACACGTTCATGAAGTTCCAAAAACAATTATTCAACCTCATCATTCGAATATCCTCAAAATGCATCATCGAGTCATCACCTTACCCAATCCTTTGAAATTGCTGAACATTCTTAATCTGACCACACATCATTTCCATAAGTTTATCCCTTCCACTTTAGTACTAGGTCTAACATCCTAGACATACACGACACACCAACTGCTCACATGAGGAACTACGCACGAGTCATCACTATACGTGAGAAAGAATGGAATGAAGAGATAAGAATCAAAACGGATAAATGATGCACGATAGAGATTCAAAAAGTGAAGATTTTTCCTAAAAGTCACTATAGCCTCTCGAAGATAAGTACAGACGTTTCCGTACCGATCCTCAAGACTCTACTTAGACTCGGCTTGTATACACGTGAGACCTATGAACCTGAGACTCTGACACCATTTTTTCACAACCCAAAAATGGACGTGATGGCACACGTCTTATCCCACCAAGACAAGTCAACCTAAAACTCAAATATCACATAATACGGAAGTAAGACAAATTGAAACCTCAAAAAATCATAAGCGCAGATAACTAAGTCAACTTAATAAAAGCCCCAAAATCTGGTTGTCACGTGTACAAGCCTCTAAAGTATTACAATTGATTCAAAAGAAAAACTCAAGTCTCAAATGATATTTTTTCTAGAATAGAACAAGATCATAAATAAGAGTAAGAACGTCCGCTGAAATGACAAGCATCTACCTCACAAACCTCCACAAGAAGCTTCAGACAAGGAGAAGAGAAAGTGTCACTAAGGTCCAGGCTAGTAACCTACAAAAATGTAGAAGCAAAGGGTGAGTACGAAACCACACGGTACTCAACAAGTAAACTTCTAAACACAAGCTAAGGGAATAGAATACAGGTACTCCTTACCACTCCAACCGAACCTCCACAACTACAACCTGCATAAAATCAGCCCAACCTAACAGTTCACAATTTACATAGCACGCAGCTCAACAACAATACTCTAACAATTACATGTCCTCAACAACAAACTCAATACTCTTCAATCACAACTTCCACAGAAAGGCATTCACACGATCATCAACACACACGATCAAGTTCATCAATGATAAAAATGTGCAATGCAATGAAATGCAATGTCAAGTATAATGATGCATGTCTGACCTAACGATACACACCCGCTGTCTCTCAGTCCAGGACCCATGGGGGACATATTTGTCCATGCATCCGTCGTGGCGTACGACACGTCCCTCGATAATAGTATCCATCGCGGCGCGCGATACGTCCCTTGATATATAGTATCCGTATCGGTGCGCGACACGTCCCTCGAAATGGTACATCCTATTTAATTTCTCATTCTTCCTCAATTCACATAACACTTATCACAACCATATCTCAGAACCAATGCAAATGACGTGTTCACACAAATAATGAGGAGATGACCATTTTCATAACAATGCACAATTCACAATAACACAATCGTGATACAACATTAACAATTAATCAATAAGCCTTTCAAACTAGTCAACGCATCACACACCAATAATTAAGCACATTGCCTTTTTATTATCCTTTTTCCATTATTAGAATTATTCAACATGGACAAGCCAACCCATCACCAAGTCCCGTTACTCCCCAACACATACCACAAGAAAATACACGATTCTATACACTTAACAAGGGTATATAAATCCACTTACCTCAATCAATCAAGAATTCACTCCGGGACTTGAGCCTTCCCCATTCGTTTAACTTCCAACTCAAAGCAATCTATTCACATTAATAATCATAATAAGATTTCGAAACTAACAACACTCACTTTACTATATTTCTAGCATAAACCCATAAAACTCATTAAAATCTATAATCAAGTTCCTAATCTTGATGTCAATTAACATGTCAACTCTCATATTTCTAAATTCCAAGTCTAGAGTTACGTTCCAATATCTCCAATATCATAAATCTCAAAATATTCACATAATATAATACATCTAATATTTAATTACCTATCTCAATATATTAAAAACTTAAATTATAATGTGATAAGCTTAAGAAAATTTTCAACAAAAATTTGGATTAGGCCGTTAGGATCCTTGGACCAGGAAATCAGTTTGCAAATTGGCCTATTTTAAACAAAAACAAACAACATGATCAATTATCATAATGATTCACCAAGCATTTGCATCATTAATTCGTAGTTTTTATTTGTCACCATTATCTTATTTATACAAATAATTTTGCCTTGTTCTTGGCCAAACAACATCAACAAACACCAATGGCATTCACCCATTCCCCCTTTAATAACATTTTTATATTAATGCAAGTATCATATCCTAATTTCATATAAAGGAAAAGAGTTGGAGCTTCACTTAGCTCTGACCTGAAGAAGTGTACGCCTCCCCTTTGCCAGTCGTCCAACACCGCCTCGCCTATTCTCTTCTCGGTGACTTTTAGCCGCAATCGGCTTGTGTTACAAATCACAAAAAATATTTTTTTAAGCTTATTTTAATAAATGGGTCAAGTGGTATAGGGTTGTAAATAAATTATGGGCTTAGCCCATTAGCCACCAACTAAAATTCAGTATTTAAAATCACCCATCAATTAAATAATCATAGCTATTGAATAGATCAAATTTTTCAAATCAACTTCACCGACTAATCAAAAATTACTCGGGGCAACTATCAAGAGGGGTAAAACGCTAATTTTATGAAAATTCCAAAAATGACCTTTCGGATCATTACAAGGTCCGCGATGCGCAGGTGCTTGCGAATTAAGATTTTCTTGAACTTTTCCTCTCTGCGACGCGGAAAGGATAGATACACAGTCCTCTGTCTTGTATCATCGATGTAAGAATACATAATTATGTGGAGAGGATACATAGAATAGGTTTTTTTCTCACTTTGAACTTCTTTTTATCCTTTGACACGTTATCGTTTGTGCTCGCGTTTGATCCAATCTTCACTTCACATACGTCTGCTTTTGTGCCTTTTTTCTGTTGTTTCCCAACCTACAATTAGTAATCACATTGGTTACTCATAATGCAATAACATGACTCAAACACGTATCAATAACACGAGAGTTTGTCCTCAAGTTTGGGTAAGTGTTATTTGGCTCCTAGGCGTATGAATATGCTCAAGATCACCACCTCACACTTAGAGCTTTGTTAGTCCTCGAACAATTCACATGACTGCATCCTAGACCTAGACTCACCACAAATAGCATTTGCGCTTCAACTACTTACTTTCAGGAATCTTTTTATCAAGTCATAATAAGCATGTTTGCATTCACATTTGGCCTTGGCCATTATATAGACACCACATGACTTCTAGTATTGACTTAATAACTTTTAGCAACTTAAAAATTAATGATTCATGCATGCCATCAGATGTCACCCTTCATCAAACAAGTTCCCTCACAAGAAAAAATAGTCCAAATACTCAACTTAAAAATTTAGTATGAAGTGTGGACTTTGTATCAAAGAGCAACTCTAACACTCACAAAGAACAATTCACATGTATGCACCCAAAACAATAGGCATGCCCATTATGTATATCTTCACTAATTAAGCATGCTTTTAAAAGAATCAAATAGGATTTTCACGGGTTGTAATATAGGCTAGGGGACGGGTAGGAAAAGTATATAATAGATATTTATACTTCCCTAAGCACTGTGCACGTTTTCAACTTCATCACCTCTTTATTTTCAACCCTCTCCTTAACACTCATGTCACAAGTAACTCGCATCATTTAAAGAATGCCCCAAACATCATTATTATGTTTGCTTTGTTTTTGTCTCTCTCTCTCTTATTTATTTTTTATGCATATATGTGGATCATTCTTTCAATGAGGGCTTTTTCATCACCTTGCAACAATCATTGGTCACCTTTTTGTCACTACACCATCTATTCACTTTTAATTCTACCAATTCCAATCAGTCTATGTTATAGTGCATAGAAAAGCAAGGTGCAAATAACTAGGAATTCAACAAAAGAGTCAAGGTGAAAATAAGGCTACTAACCAAAGGCTACAAGCTCAAAGGGGCTACTAGTGATAGTATATTTGATAAGGCTGAAACTTCTAAACATATCGAAGATGACGAATTGTCATCTCCTAAACAAAACAATACTTTTGATTTCGCTTCAACAACATGCAGGGCAAGTTCTAGACTAAGATGCAAAATATGGAATACACAATGTCTCACCACACATGGCACAAGTTTTATTCAGGTAAGCTTTCTCATAAAGCACAACAATCAGCTAATGCAAAAGTTCAAATTAAGGGACACTTTCTGGAATTTGATGTTTGCTGGGAGGGACACCACAAGTGCATCTCTCACTTGGTTTTTCTCCCTCTTGGCTAAATATTATTTAGTCGAGAAAACAATTAGAGAAGAGATTCAATAACAATTGCACATAAAAGAAGGTGAAAACCTCAAGTTTTTCACCAAAGAAGAATCAAGAAAATTGATTTATCTACATGGTGCTTTGTGTGAAACTCTTAGGTTCTTTGGAGCACAAAGTTCCATTTGATCATGACATCCTTCCAAGCGGTCACCGTGTTAGTCCAAAAACAAGAATGATTCTACCATTCTACACAATGGGGAGAATGGAGACTCTGTAGGGAAAGATTGTCTAGAGTTCAAGCCAGAGATGGATTTCTGAATGTGGAAGGATCAAACATGAGCCATCTTTCAAATTTTCAGCATTTAACGCAAGTCCAACAACATGTGTAGGGAAAGAAATGACATTTATTCAAATGATAATTATGGAAGATACCATCATACACAATTACAATATCCAAGTTGTGGAACCAGAAAATGTTTATCCTACTACTTCAATTATCATGCAAGTGAAAAATGGTCTAATGGTTAAGGTTGTCAAAAAGGTATAACATATGTATTTATTTATATACATTTATTATATCTATATCTATACTACCTTGAAAGCATGAACTCCCTAACTTGAATGTTAAATTACTATAATACCCTGAATTAAAACACCCAACTTATTTATTCTATATTTTACAATGTGTTGTATTTATTTATTTATTTGTTCTATATTACATTAAAAGCTGACACCCTTTTACAGTGATGGGTAGTAAATATATCGAAGGGTTGTAAACTTTTCGATGAGTTATGACATTTCCAAAACAAGGAATATTGTGAGAGGTTCTCACATTTTTAAACTTCAAATTTTGTAAGTTTTATATTTTTCTTAAAACAAGGAAGATTGCGAGAGTTATTCAATTATGCAATTACAATTTTTTGTGTGGGTAAACTAGATAGATCAACAAAAAATGATGCAACAAGGAGAATAGAAATACTCAACTTCAAACGAGAAAACTATGTAAATAATTAATATGTACTCATTTTCATAGCCATAAATATACTTTTGCAGCAACTTTTACTTGACAAGAACTTCAATGATTTTCTTTTGTACAAACTACAACTTGGTGTTCAAGCTGTGCAAAGTCTCAATCTGCTGAAGAAAAAATATTTGATCAAAAACTTGTTTGAAGAGTCCAAATTAGATTTAATAGGTACTCCATCGTTTCCAATTTTTTGGTTTTACTTTTATTTTTATTCAGTTTAATATAGAATGTTCTTTTTTCTTGGGGGTTGGGGAACATCTTTAAGACTAAAAAGTTAAAAGACATTTTTATATATATTTTACTTATCCTTAAATTAAAAGTCTTCTTTATATTTTAAAATTTCTTATAAAATTAAATTAAATAAATCTATATCTATATTTTTTTTAATCTATACTACCTTAAAAGAATGAACTACCTAGCTTAAATGATAAATTTTGATAAAATCCCCAACTTGAAACGCAAAATTTAGTATATCGTCTATATTTTATCTTATATTATATTTATTTATTTATATTATATTATGTTACATTAAAAACAATCACCTTTTAACATTGAAGGGTTGTGACACTTCCAAAGGCTGATAACTTTTCCGATGAGTCGTGACCTTTTTCGAAAGGTTGTGACATTTTACAGGGTTACGATTTTTTCAAAGGGTTGTGAGTTTTCCAAAGAGTTATCATTTTCCGATGATTTTGTGACCTATTTGAAGGGTTGTAACTTTTTCTTTTGATAAGACACAATAAGTATTCTTTCATACACTACCCTTTGTTGGCAATAAAAAGAGGGGTTTCCTTAAATTTTATAGTTTTCCATTGTTCTTCTTCTTCTTAAAACACCCAATTTAGTATATCTTCTATATTTTTATATTATATTTATTTATATTATAATATATTATATTAAAAGAAGACATTAATTCACATTGAATGGCTACGACTTTTCCAAAGAGTTGTTACTTTTTCGATGAGTTGTGGTCTTTCCGAAGTGTTGTGACTTTTATGATAAGAAACAATATGCACATGCTCATACTACCATTTGTTAACTATAAATGGAGGGGTTTCCTCACATTTTTAAACTACGAATAATGTTTTCTATTCTTCTCTTCTTAAAAACTCAAGTTTGATTTACAGACGTTGACAATCTTAAAGTTCAATGAAATTAGAACACTCCCTAAAATTAATGTTAAATTAATATATTACTCCAACTAAAAATATTGAATTTTGTATATCTTCTATATTTTATATCAATATTTATTTATATTATATTATATTTAAAAGTAAGAACTCCAACAATACAATAATACCTAAGTAAAGGACTATGGGGGAGGGAGGAGAAAGTATATTTAAGAGGTGTAACTAAGAGATTTCAAGAGTGACTAACTTTCAGTAGTAATCATAAAAAAGTGTAAATTTACTATTCATAGAAACTTATACTTTATTATTCATTTTATAATTGTTTACTTAATTTTATAATTTTATAATATTCTCCTTATTTTTAAAAATAGTGTAGTACATGATTTGATATTCACGTACAACACACGTGCATCAAAACTAGTATGTCTTATGTATGTAAATCTTTAGCTCTTTTAAGAAAAAATCCAAATAAAATTGTCCAGTTTCTAATTCAAATGTTTGATTACATGTTTCAGAACATAATACAAGACCCTTTACTTCTTACTTTTTTAGTCAATTTGGTTCAAATTTTTTGTCTTGATTTTAGTCATCTAGTTTTGGTAGAGACGAGCCACCAAATTGCTAATTTTGTGATTGAATTTCTTTGACACAGATAAAGCAAATATTTATGAGTCCTCCTATTTTCATTCTTTTAAGTTCTCTGATGACGTATTTAGTTCAAAGCACTCTTTATTTGCTTTGAAATTATCGGAATCCGAAAATATTAAAAATAGTTTGTCCAACATAGTTATTATTTCAAAAACTTATGATATATTAATTATTTATTTCCACCTTTACCCTTATTAAATAAATGTGAAGAGAGACTAATATGATGAAAAAAATTAGTATTAAATTAAGATCAAAGAGTACATAAAGATAATTTAGTCATATTAGTTTTAAATTAATATTTTCTTCAAAAATGTGCATAAAAACATTACAAGTAAAATAAATCGGAGAAACCATCTTGTTAAAAATGAAGGTAGTGCTAATAAAATGAATAAGAAGTTAAAATATTCCTAAATCCTTCCAATTAAAAATAGATTGGATAATCAATTTCTTAAAGGCGGGTCGAATATATATGGATCAATCCATATATATTATGAGCTTTCATACAATTAAATGAGATTTATGTAACACCTCACTATAGCAGTTACAAAATATTAAGACAAATGTTGTCAGTCTGCTACCATAGAAAAATATGACTATATACAGCTAAAGGGTAGCATGGACGGAGTAAGAAGTCCATATACATGTTCAATTGAATTCAATTGCTTATATTCAAATATTGTATTTGTACAAAAAAGTTCATCAAACATATATTTGAAATTTAATTATTAACACTTAAAATTTTCTCCCTAATATTCTAGTTCTGACTCTGCATCTAAATATTAAGGTGAGGACATGTCATTTAATAAATTAGATGGAAGTTGGACAAATGGCTATAACTTATTCAAGTGCCTGCACTATCCATCCTAATCCAACTTTAATTGGTATTTAATTAAATATAGATGGATAAAATATTTTATTTATTTTTGTTTAGTTCATTTTTAATCTGATGATAATTAATTGAACTCGTCCATTTGTCATCATTCAAACGTAACCAATTATTGGGCTTTCATATTATTATTGGTCCTCTAGCTAGTGGTCCATATGATTTATACAATTCATGAAACAGAAAGGGTCATATTTGTCCTTGTATTTTCAGAAAAGGATTATATTTTTCATTCGTTATACTTTTTTGATATATTTGTCCTTGTCATCCAACTTAAGGTACATATTTAGCTTCGGACCGTTAAGTCTCTTCTCTCCATTTTTATCATCCTATGTGGCGTCTACATGTCACCTACGTGGCATGCCTACATAGATATTTATATTTATTCCACTTTAAAAAAATTAATTTAATTATTATATCCAATTCAATATTATACTCATCCATTAAACCCAACTCTCATTGTCACCTTCAAACAATGTAGCTAATTGTCTTATATCTTTTTATGTGATTGATCGTATATTGTTGTTATTGAAAATGGTGAAGCGGGAGATAAAAGGAATTTGCGACTTTGGAGTGTCACGACCCAAAGTATACCCTAGGTGTAACATGGTGTATAGGACCCCGAAAGGTCCTACACAAGCCACTTAGCACACAAGTTAATAGAGTTTAAAAGACAGTTGATACCATCACGAGTTTGTCAAAATCGAAGCGGAAGTCTACATAGTCTCAAAGCCATCTAGTACATCAAGAGTGATTGGGACGTAACCCATGCATCACATACAATACTGAAAATTAATGACAATAAGCAATAAAGGGATCAGTCCTTGGAACATGAGGACTCACTAATATTCAATCTACTAAAGCGATCCCTAGCCACGGAGATGCGAAACGGGAGCGTCAGACCCTACATTTGAAAAGAATGTAGGCAAGAGTATGCATTAATACAAAGAATGTACCAAGTATGATAGCAATGCATAAGAGTATGAAATCATGCTAAAAGGGTTTTACATGTCATGCAACGACCAAACTAAATCATATGATAAAAAAGGTTAGAAAACATAAATCATAAACATGGTCAATGCAAGCTAAACATCTTTTAAGACACCTTTTTGAGATACTTCTACGAGTAACCTTAGTTCATTACTGTGGGATATTTACCATTAATCGACATAGAGACCATGTGATCTATAACATGGAAGCCGATGTCTATCCCACACCGAAAAAGGGTGTCCTACTTGCCAAGGTAAGGACCATGAACTTCTAGCTTACATGGATCCACTAGCTAATGTCTATCTAAGACAAACCTATGGTGACACATAGTTATGGGAAAAGGGTAATCACCTCTTGTCCACTCGGTGCTAAACATAAATCCCACGGAATAGTCAGTAGTCTTAACGTATCTTAACGTTCATGAGACATGGGTATTCGCCGCTTGTCTAGACATGGGTAATCGCCGCTTGCCTCATCATTAGAATAGCTCCTTAACTTGGATTCATTTTAGGTGAGAATACCTTTCAACCTTATGAGTCCTTTATGTGAGAAAACCCTTTCACAATCATGCTTTCATGTGTATATGAAAAATCATTTCACAATAACAACAACAACATTGATACTTCACTCTCAAAGCATCCTTAAAACATTTTCATCAATTTCATAAAGAAAATGCATATCTTCATGATTTTATTTCATGATTCAAAATCTTCATCATATGATCAATTTTAGAAATCATAGATTTCACACGGGTTCATGGGAATTCAACTTAGAAACATGAAATTACTTCAATTTAGGCTTAAAAAGACATAAACAATCAATTAGATCATAATTAAAAAAAAACATGAGATTGAGTAAAAACCCTAACTTCCATTGGAGATTCTACTTTGCAAAATTGGAGAATTTAGGGACCCTATGGAGGAAAGGACCCCATAGGTTAAGACTATCCTACCTTGTCGCCAAAATCTTACAATCAATGGACAATATGGAGGCTTGACCTTGAAACCCTAGTCTTCTTCTTCAAGCTTTTAGAGAGAGAAATATTAAAGGAAGAACTTCATGAACTTTGAGAATTTAGAAGAATGAGTTTAATTGGGGAAATTTGGGGGTAAAAACGTTTATATAGGGTCTATAGTAGAAGGTAAAACGACATAGTAATTGGTTAGAATAATTAGGAAAAGACCCAAAAACCCCTTTAAAATAACTGTCGAACCCTCACTAACGGTATGACCTACGGTCCGTAGGTCCCACTACGAACCGTCCTGGTCGACCCTTGGTGGGTTTAGAGACCACCATCTTTGGACCCCATGTACGTTCTTTGGGGCCACCTACGGACCATACGCCAAAGCCATGGGTCCTAACTTTGATCCTAAAATTTCTCTAAGTCTGGGACTCACCTACGAGAAATACCTATGACTCGTGCATTACATGACGGACCATCCTGGTGAGCCTTAAAAAAGTTCTAGGACTAAACATTTTTAGAAAACTTTGGACTTGCCAACCACGGTCCCACCTACGGTCCGTATATCAGTCCACAGACCGTCTGTGGTTCCGTTGATTCTGGCACCAGTTCTAGAAAAAGCTGAAATTTTCTATCTTATCAAATCTGAGGTATTACATTATCTCTGTAACACCTCGAAAATCAGACCTAGAAAAGTGCAGCAGAGATCACCTAAACCAGTGAACCATGACAGGGTTCACGGACTGTGATAGGGTCCACGGTCTGTTGACCTGCCCATGGACTTCAGCACCCTCCAACAGAGGTGGACCACGGGACCCTTCACGGGCCGTGGACCACCTCACGGGCTGTGGACCACCTCACGGGCCGTACTGGTGCCCATGGTGGAGAGTCAGAATCCCCCAGGCCCTGACATCAGACCATGGAGCCCTCCACGGGCCGTGGTCTTGATGATGGGCCGTGGGAGGGTCCGTAGACCTGAGCCAGCAGACCACCAACCCAAGTGATGAACCACGTCGACCTTCATGGTCCGTGGTCCTTCACACAGGCAGTGGTAGGGCTCGTGGTCAAAGTCCCTAGAACCAGCAGCTACTGGACAAAGGACCATGACCAGCTCCACGGTCCGTGGTTCCTTTGACGGCCCGTCAGAAGGGCTGTGATCAGCTGCGTCGGATTTTTAAGTAAGGTCGTTTTGGTTTTTTACCCTATGCATTGGACACCAAAACTACGTCGTTTAACCCCTAAACTACATGGGTTTGGTCAGTTTTTGCCTAGAAACAAAATTAGAACCTAACCTAATCAATCATTCACCAAAATCAAGCGAAAGTTAGAGCAAAATAGAGAGAAAAGTCGAGTGGCCCTTCAGGAAAATGCAACAAGGTTTTCATCAGTTCTAGCCCCAAAATTGAAAGATTTCTCCGTGAATTTCATCACCAGGTATGTGGGATTTCACTAGTGGGTTCCTTTCTCCCATTAGGTCCCTAGATTTTGGTCAGAATCTTGATTTCCTTGATATTATCTAGACCTAGGGTTTCTTAAATGTTAGAAATTATTGGGTTTTAGCTGTTAGAACGATCCAAATCAGATTATCATGTTGTTGCTTAAGTTCTTGTATGAAATTCAGAATCCTAGTTGTGTAGATTCGTTTAGTTCATGAATTACACATGCTAGGTCGATTTATTCAGTTATACATGCTCCAATTACAAATGTTTCATTATCAGTACATTAATGTTGCATTTTCAGTTAGCATGTCAGTATTTTGAGCTATCCAGTATTACAGAATTTCAGCCATAATGTGTTATTTACATAATCAGGTGGGAGTAGACTTAATACTGAGTTGGACTAGGGTCAGTCACCCTCATAGTCCTAGAACTACATGCCTCCATAGGTTTATAAGTTCCCTCCGTGGGCATTACATCTTATTGATCACGCCAGTCATGCCTCTATACCTCTGGCAGGGTATATTGGGTACTCTCGATAGGGAATATACATCGGACTCCACGTTTAGTTCACGTGGTTTGTGTTGGTTATTAGTAGCTCCCACAGTCAGATTCTAGTGTAGTGACCAAGTTATCAGATACAGTTCAGTCTTCCATTCAGCATGCTATAAACTTGGTCATTGCATTTAGTTAGTTCGTGTTCAGTATTTCCAGTATAGTATCATGCTTATGTTACATCATTGCTCAGTTATATGCTTTGTTCAGTTATGTATATTGTTCAGCTTTATTATATCTTACATGCTCAACACCTTTCAAGTACTGACACATACTCTGCGCTGCATCTTCTCGTGATGTAGGTTTAGGCCCTCAACACTCAGATAATGCATAGGTCGGTTCCCGATCTCCTGTTCAGCAGCATCAGTGGTGAGTCCTCATTCTTCGAGGACGAGTGACATGCTATCTTTTCAGTTTCAATCTTTGGTTTCAGTTTTTGTTAGATTTAGCTAGGGCATGTCCCAACATCTCTAGTCAATTAGAGGCTTTCTTTCAGACATAGTTAGATTCAGTTTTAGTTTTGAGTTTGATCCTCCAGTTTTTATTAAACTCTCAGATTTTATATTCAGACTTAGAATGGGTATTTCCCATCACTTTTAGTTTATCTTATGTCTTATGCTTCCGCTCAATATTTCTTATTCCAGTTTATATTAGTATGGTTATGATATGTCATCTCAGGGTTAGCTTGGGATCACTTGCGATCCTAGGTCTCGTGTCCGCGTCTTGTGGGTAGCTTCAGGGCGTGACAATCTCCCCTTTTGGAAAATCCATCCTTGAATGAGATTCAAGACATTATATGGAGGGTAGGAACTTAATCTAACA
>JAJOOO010007953.1:0-12379 GCA_029582685.1 Solanum piurae | reverse complement strand
TTCATTATTCATATGCGAAGTGGTAATCCCAAGTTCTCCAACTTGCAAGGAATTCGTGATTTGGCGAAGGCATTGGTTGAAGCAAATCTTGCGGAGACTTATTCACTTGTTTATTTACTTGTAAAGTTGACTTTGATTTTACCTATTGCTACGGCAACTGTGGAGAGAGCATTTTCGTCAATGAAGCCCATAAAAAATGAAGTGCGGAATAGTATTGGTAATCAATATTTAAATGATTGTCTAGTGTGTTACATAGAGCGTGATGTATTTATAAATGTTAGTAATGATGTCATTATGGATCGTTTTCAGAATATGAAAACTCGTCGAGGACAATTGTAAATGAATGATGAATATTTATAATATTAGTAAATAGTAATATTATTGAAAGTTTTAAATTTGTTAACTTCATGCTTTTAGTGTGGAGTGTGGATTTGTAATATCTTATTATTTATATTTTATTGATTGATTTATGATATATATCGAAAAGATGAATAATTTAATCAAATATAAAATTAATTTAATCAATAAGTTTATTTGGCACCCATGGACTCTAAATCTTGGATCCGCCACTGTTCAAGCTCATGAGATGCATAGAAAAGGTAAGGGTCTCATTCTCAAGGGAGAACACATGAGGGAAAATCTGACTGATGATATTGATGAAGAGAGTGTCTGCCTTATGCATAAAGCTGACCACATGGAAGTAAACGACAAACAGAGGGATCAGGTTCGCCCCAAGATAAGCAGAAGAGAAGCTTTTTTCTAGGCAGTGAAGAAGGATCTGGCAGCATGGGAAAATTCCTTAAGTGATTCAGATGATTCTGAACACTCAGATGATGCTTTCATGGAAAAGTCAGATGAGAAAGATGTTGATGAAAAGGTAACTCTATCAGATTTCAAGAAAAACTTGAATACCTTTTCTACTACTACATTGAGAAAGCTAGTTTTTGTATTAATTGATTTGATAAGTGAGCTGACAACTGAGAAAGATCTCGTGAACAATAACCTAAACATCTCTCAAGATGGAAAAATTGCTTTAGTTTCCCAAATATATGATATTGGAAGTCAAATGGTTGTTCTAGAAGTTGAAAATCTAGAACTGAAGGAAAAGATAAAAGGGGCAACTACTACAATTTTTAAAAGAAAGAACGATGCCAACAACATGCCGTTGAAGCTTGAAAATAAGCTGCACAATGCTGAAATGAAGATGAAATTGGCTCTGGAGAGAAATCTTGTGCTAGAGAGGGACCTGGTCCGTGTAAAAGAGGAACTAGAAAAATCCCTCAAATGGACCAATTCCTCTAAGATACTTACAAATCTGATTGGTCAAGGCAACAACAGTAGAAGAGGACTGGGTTGTGAGAAGATAGATTCCTCATACAATCCTCAAAACAAATCTGTTTTTGATGCTAATGATTTGTTGTCGGTGCATTGTGGTCAAGATGGACATCTTTAGAGAGATTGTCCTGTGTTGAAAAAGTATAGAGGAAGTTCGTCAAACTATTACAAAGCACGGAATAGACTGAAGAAGGGACCTGGTCCTGCGTATGGTTCCAAGTTGAAGAAAGCCAGTTTGCCTCACTGGAAAAAAAAATTTCTTATCACTTCGTTATCTGCTTATTGGGAACTCCATCTCAAATGGGTTTCCAAGGCTAACAAGTGATATGGTATTCTTGTGAGAAGAAGTAGCAGCAGTCAGTCTTGGTTCATGAATAGCGGATGATCAAGGCACGTGACTGGGAAACTGAAAACTTCTTCTCTCTCAAGGCACTTCAAAGTGGAGGTGTCTCATTTGGCGATGGCAGAAAAGGTATGTTTTTTTGTGAAGGCATGATTGGGAAATCTATGGAACACACTATTGAGAATGTGTACTATGTCAATGGTTGAAGTACAATCTTCTAAGTGTTTCATAGATTTGTGATAAATGAAATAAAGTTAAGTTCTTATCGGAAAGAACATGTAGCCACAAACTTGCTCTCTCGGGCGATCATCTTGATAGAAAAGAGATGCAAGAACATGTGTATTGCTGATCTGATTGTTGTTCATTGAGACAGTCTCACTTGCCTTAGTGCTCAAAGTGCGAATGCTGAGGTATGACATGAGAGACATGCTCTTGTGAATGTTTCTCTACTGCACAAACTTGTGTCAAGGGACCTGGTCCTTGATCTGGTCAAAATAAAATTTGGAGATGACAAAGTTTGTGATGCTTGGGTTAACGAGAAGCAGATCAGACCATCCTTCAGGTGGAATAAGCAGGCTTTTAATCTTTCAAAGAACTTCAGGCTGAAGTGGTGAGTACTACATGTTTGTGTGACCAAAATGATGATATTGAGATGTTTCATCTCAAGGGTGATGAAAGAATATTTGTGGGATATTCTTCCTCTAGCAAGGCTTATCTGGTGTATAAACAATGTGTGCATGGAAAAAGATGTTCATGTGATTTTTGATGAGTCTTGAAGAATTGAGAAGTAGGTTGCAAAACAAAAAAAAAATTGAGATGGAAGAGATGTTTCAGATTCAGAGAGATGATCTAAACAGTGAGTTTGCTGAAGAACATCTTCTTCATGAATCCAGCAACTCCAAAGAAGCTGATGCAGATGATGAACCTGATGAGGGACCTGGTCCTGTAGACAGTGCTGAACAAAGATGATGCAGTTCAAACTGATAATGTGAATTCTGAAGGTGAGAATGAAGAAGCTGATCAAGCTCAGTTTGAAAGAAGCAAAGTATGACACTCGGTTCCCCAACAAGCTGATAGGTTGTCCAAGTTCCTTTCAACAATGGTTTCAAAAGAGGTAAAATTGACAGAACCCTCTTTTTGAAATCACAAGGAAATGAATTATTGCTCCTTCAAGTGTATATCGATGATGTCATCTTTAGAGCAATCTTTGATTTGTTGTGTGAAGAGTTTGTTGCACTCATGAATAATGAGTTTTGAAGTGAACAAAATGGAAGAATTAAATTTCTTCTTGGAGCTGTAGATCAAGCAAACCTATAAAGGTATCCTCCGGTGTCAAGAAAAGTACATCAATGAGCTGCTCAAATGGCTTAACATGCTTGAAGTCAAGACAATGTTAAAGAAGGGTAATGTCATAATGAAGTTTTGCAAACTGGAAGATCAAGTGGCTGACTTCTTCACTGAAGCCCTAAGCAAGGACTAGTTGTATACTCTCATAGGAACTTAGCTACAGAGAAGAAGATAGCACAACATTCAAGGCAATTGATGTCTGATCAAAGACAGGGACCTGGTACCAGTTCAGAGAAGCTGCTGAAAAAGTTTCATGATATTCCGCCTAGATAATTCACACTCTCATGGGCACTAACTTGAAGTTGGATGTTGATGAACCTGGTTCAAAGATTACATTCTTGTACAAAGGAATCACATTTGAAGGCTGCTGAGAGAATCTTGAGACATTTGCAGAAGACAGGGGACCCGGTCCTATTCTGTCCATCAGAAGACTTTCTGATTTAGAGGAACATGTGATGCTGATTATGTTGGGTATCAAGTTGATGGAAAGAGTACCTCAGAAGTGATTTATGTTAAAGACTGAACTCTCATTCGTGGGGAACTAAAAGGCAAGATTCAGTTGCTCTTTCAACAAATGAAGTAGAGGTAGAGATGTGCTCAACTCTTGTGGATCAAGCAGCAGCCTAAAGCTCTTAAAAATCTGGCTGAAACAATCAAACTGATTATGGAAATGCTAAAACTTTCTTGAATGGATCCTGCCTGACGCAATCAACTCTCTCATGACTATGCAAAGGAAGCAGGTATCCTTGTTTTTCAGTTATGTATGTTTTAGCAAATTCAGTTTCATACCTTTTGTAGGTATACACACATGGAAAAAGGGCTAAAGGAAAAGGGAGGTCAGGGCAGATCTAGGCAATCACATTCAAACTACAGAGAGGGACCTGGTCCTTTCTCGAAGGTTAGCACTCTTAACATTGCATTTTGAATTATGCATGAGAACTGTTGCAATTGCCACATGTCTGTCATTCAGGAATCTGACCATTGTCCCATCTTTTGAATACCAAAATGACACTTTCTGTCACATAATGCACCTTTTTCACTTCCTTTATACTCCATATTACTTTTCAAATCCTCTTCCAAAATCTGAAAATTTTAAAATTCTCTTTCCTTCTCTCTCAAAAACACTTCAAAGGGTAAAGCTTTTTGTTCCTACTGGAGATTTTTATGATGAAGATGTTTTAAGTGTGAAGAGGGACCAGGTCCACCAAGCAAAAGGAAGGTGTGGAAATGATGATGTTCAAAAGGGGAAAGTTGATATTCTGAGAACTCAAGTATTCTGAATAGGAGGGTGTCTGATTCAAAAAAAATATAAAATGAAATTCTCTTTTTGGTTCCTCAATTATTGATCTATTCATCTCGAAAGCCTTGAGTAAGTTTGATTTTATCAATCTTTTTGTTATGTGAAACTCAGGCTAGTGTTGGAAGCTATGAAAGTTGACCTTGCTAACAGAAATACTGAAATGGTTTGCCTAAAGGCTCAGCTTCTGAAACAGCACTATCAGAGGGATCAGGTTGGAAAAAAAAACTTGCAGCCTTGAAGGTTCAACATGAAACCTGGGCAGCAAAGCATGCTGAACTTTAAGAGAGATTCTGAAAAATCATGCTAAGGGATATGATCTTCTAACTCAATTCTTTCAATCCCTTGCTTCTAAGTCATCCACTCTCTTCTTAAACTCCCGTGTCAGTCCTTCTTGTTTTCTATTGGAACTCAGTGGGCATTGTTTTGGTTCTCATTCGTAATAATATGAGCAATGCTTTGATTGCTGATCTTTTGTGTATGAATGAAAAATGTCCTGATTCAACTGACTTGCCCATTACTTTATGCATTTTTTTTACTCATGCTCAATGTTGCCCAAGTGGCCATGAATTTGCTTGAACTGCATTTCTGTCAACTTGGTTTACTGTTTTAACCCTTTTTTATGATGTCAAAAGGGGGGAAATTGTTAAGGTATGAGATCAATGATAAAGGCTACTGTGAAAAGGACATGGTCATGTCGAAAGGGGGAATGAAATGCGAGTTCAAGAGGACATGGGCATGCTGATAGGGGGAAGAGGTTGAAAAAGTTTGTCATCATCAAAAAGGGGAAAAATGTTATTTGGTGTTAATGTGAAGTTTTGATGATTTGACAAACTTCGGGAAATGATGCAAAAATGTGAAAAATCCAGTTACCTGAAAAGTTCTTGTTGATAGGGGGAACTGGTGAAAGGGGGAATGGTGAATAAGTTGTTTGTCATCATCAAAAAAGGAAAAATGCTATTTTGATGTTTTGACAAACTTCAGGGTGATGAAACTCCAGTTACCCAAAGAGTTCTTGTTGATAGGGGGAACTGGTGAATAAGTCTGTTATCATTAAAAAGGGGGAAATTGTTATTTTGGAGCTGATGTTAAGTTTTGATGATTTAACAAACTTAGAGATCTAACAAGGAATCAAATCCTTGTTATTGGGACTGATGACAGTGAAATGAATGAATAAACTCAGTGTGAGGAATATTTGTGTGTAATCATCAAAAGGGGGAAAATGTTATGTTCTTTGATGTTTTGATGATCTCCTCACAAGTGCAGGGACCTGGTCCTCTGCAGAGTATAAATACTTGTCCAGTGGTCAAAGTGTTGTAAAGCTGTAAAGTTGTCTGCGTCAGAAAGTTGGTGAAGTTGCAGAGTACTCCACTAATCAAAAGCGATGAGGTTGCTTGTTCATTGGATAATAACTTTTCATGTCTAAATATATCCAAGGAAAAACAACAAACTAATTCATTCATTCAAAAGGAGAGAGCCAACACGTATTCTCAAGAACTTACTAAGAAAAGTTTGCAAGGGACCTGGTCCCTGCAAGACTGCGATATGACAAGGTGACAAGACAACTGTCAGAAAAGCTGCAACCTCTAATGTGGTAGGTGCACAGTTTTTCTAAACAACAGGCTCTCAGCCGATGGGCGGTCCCAAGGAGTTTATGTTCATTTTGATATAGTCTCTTCCAACAAAACATAAACTCAAGACTTGGCAAAACAAAAACTTGGATTTTCTCTAAAAATTCATAAGCTTTAAACGAAGGCCATCTTCAAGGAAGAACAATACTCATGGTCAACAAAGGGACGTGATATAGTGCTGAAGCGTCTTTGTTGAGTTTGAGTTTTGTTAGTTTTTGCAACTTGAAAATTCTCAAAAACACTTGCAAAGACTCGCTTTCAAGAAGTATTCTTCGGCAAGCACAACAAGGACCTGATCAAGCTGCAAGCATCAGAGTGTGTCTTAGGAGTTATACTTCCGTGCATATATTGTAAATATGTTCCTAGTTTATAAAGGATTCAGATATTTGTATTGGTTTCTAAAAGCCTAAATCAGTTGAGTTTAACTGGTTTAGTGGGTAGCATTGTTTTGCTGCTTAGTCAATGCTAAGTCATCTAGGAGCTAGTTCATTTAGTGAGCGGTGTGGTATTCGCTTAGAAAAGTCTAAGTTATCTAGGGGTGATAGCTTAGTGGGCAGTGTTGTATCTGCTCTGGCTCAGCTAAGTGATATGAGGTATTGCTTAGTGTGGAGATTAGCAGGCTAATCTCATTTTGTAAACTGACTTTTACTTTTGCTTAGAGAAGATTAGTGAAAGCAGTTTGAAAAGTCCTGGCAGGCCAGGTCTTGGTTTTACTCCCTTGAGCACGGAGGTTTCCACGTAAAACACTTGTGCAATATTTACTTTCAATAATTATTTTACTGTCTGTTAGTGTAACGGTGTTGAGGACCTGGTCCCATCGATAGTCGTGGACGCATACATTCCAACACTCATGTTCAACTGCCTCATGTTATTATTTTCTCCTGCTTGAGCTTTGACCAATGTCGATTGTAGTTTGTTAATAAATTTCTTTTGATTTATTACTTCTGGCTCAATTTCTTGTGCTACATTTCTGAGTTTTTTTAGTTGCTTGTGAAGACCTGTGAGCTTGTCATCTAGGTATATGTGTATTGGATTAATCTATGACTGTATTTCCTCTAAATCATACACGTGCCTTGTATATTCTCATAATTGTTTTTGTCATCTTTTGTTGAATTTTTAGTATTTCGTATGATGATACAGAGGCTTTAATATTTTCTTTATGTGTACTTATATATTGGATCTATTTAAGCATCTACGTAGACACACATTTTACTTGGTGAATTGATTTTGGAACAAGAATCTCTGTTTTTTTAGAAAGTGCTTACAGTTTTATTGAGGAAAATCCTACTGAATGGGATACAAACTTAATCATTTTAGCCATGTAGAAATCCTATGATAATTAGCTATTTTATGAGTTTCATATCAGTGTTGTTTCTACTGATAATAAATTTATTTATTAAAATGGCTAATATAAATGAAGTAGTTGGGTGATATCAGTCGTGTTGTATGTATATATTTCTTGTATATTATTCTTAGCGTAATATCATCAATTTTGTTGTTCTAGGATGTTGTAGGGTCTAGGATCATGTCTGCATCTTAGACTGTACATAAATCTGTTGAGTCTCTCAAAGTTGATTATTCAAAAATTTCCATGGATGAAGTAGGTGGGCTTAAGAAGGCTTGCATCTATGGCCTTGGTTTGTAAGCAGCTTACTATAAGAATGTTGGTCCATCATCTTTTTCATCTTCTCGACTTCAAGATCATGATTTTGACACACGAGTGATGGAATGCGTCCAAAAAATGAAGTAGGAGATTAAGCATGAGATGAGAGAAGATATCGTACATGAATTGCGTGAAGGAATGAGGAACAAGATGTGGCAAGAAATGCAAGAGCAAGTTGACAAGATTCTCCTAGACCATTTGTGAACCCTCATAGAAGGACTACCATCACCGCCCATTGATACACCGCCAGCTTAGAAATGACTTGCCATCAAGTAATGATATGAGTCATATTTAGATTATTTAAACTACCTATTTTAGGCATATTTTGTGTTTTTTATGCACCTATTTAAATTTATTTTAAACTCGTTATCTTATACTATTTTGGAATTGTTTGTTCAAGTTATGGTTTATAGAAGACGCATTATTTTTATTTTGTTTTCATTCCGTTTTAGATTTTTAAAATCTATAAATTAATATAAATGATTGAATTAAAACTTAACTATCAAACTACTTTTCAGTTGGTTATATGGCCAATACATTACCTATCAATTACTAACTGAATATTGAATATGAAATTTTACCAACTAATTAACAATTAGTTTGTAAGCTACCTAATGAATTACTAACCATTTACTAACATAATTTAAAAAGATAGATAGTCATGCTTACTAATGAATTAATAATCTTTTGGTAAATTACCAATGAAATACCAACATAATTTTTTTGTAATTAAAATTTCTAACCGATTACCAATGTATTTCGAAAAATTTACAATCTAACTTACCAACTTAGTTGTTATCCCTCTAACAATTGCTAACAAAACACCAACAACTTTTTATTTTGTTGCAATGTTTACCAACAGATTAGCAACGAAATTGAAAAATGAGAAATCAAATTTATTAACTTTGTTTCTCTTCGTTAGTAAATATACCAACGACGTGCTAACCGAAATATTTGTTAGTGATTTACCTACAAAAATTTTGGGGCAATGTTTCAATAGTTACCCACAAAATCTATGTGTGTTTGCTTATGAATTTTTAGTTGGTAATTTTACCAACTAATAGATTTGGGTTGGAAAAATTTATCAATGAGCTTTTAAGCAACGGATTAACATTAGTTTGTATTCGGTTGGAAAATTCATTTGGCAACAAATTTAATCAATTTACCAACGGATATTTTTGTTGGAAATTAAGGGGGTTTTTATAGTGCAAGTGTGATCCTCACCTATGTATATGCCCGGAAAGAGACTCCTACCCTCTCGCACAGTTGCGTGATCAGTAGTTGAAATGGGAGCGATGTATGCTCTTGCCTTGGCCTCATCATCATCTCATCAGAAATAATGGCATCTACATGTATGTGCTCCCTATCAATGATGGTGCGTACCAAGACCGCCTTATCGTGGCGAAGGATGGACTCGTTCTGTGATGGCATCAGGTTGCTCCTGATAAATCCAAACCAATATCTTTCCACCACGTTAAATTCCTTCTTTTGATTCGGGCACCATCAGCCATCCAGGAGGGAGAAGACTCGGAAATCAAATGAGCCATCCAACCCTTCAAAGAGTCCAAGTCATGGCGCATATAGTGAATATAAGTCTGAATCAAAAGCCGACATCTTCAGTGTAGTAGTAATAGCTCCTGCATCACACTAAACTTTATTTCCTCTCACCTCCACTTCTTCAAGTGGTTTCCAGACTGTGCCCTCACTTTTTGGGAAGTGCTTGAGCATATGAAGCATAGAACTCCCTCACCTAAGAAGGGATGTAGGGGTTCCTGGGATTTGTGAATCCTTCAAACTTATGGAACTGTATGGTATCCTAGATGGCTGGGTAGTTGCTTACTACTCCATCTATGCAGAGTCGGCTCTCCTAAGTATAGTCCTTTTTCTAGGAGCTTTGATCCTATTCAAGGCTCTTGGAGAGATAATCGAAAGGACTCTCAAAGCAGGTGAATGTGCAGAGGAAGGCTACACCAACTTTGCTCAGATCTTCGTCCTCTTTCTCACTACCCCTTAACTTGGTTGTACCCTTTCTTGGGTAGATGATTAGGGAGGGGTAGTGTGTTGATAGCGGGAGGGCCTCCGAAGGCTCATTTATGGATAATCCCCGATGTCTCTTTGGTGGAGGGGGAGGAGGACAAGGCTCTCTTACCAACTCAGTATTGGAAGAAACCACTTGTTTTACCTTAGTTCTTGACATAACCTGCGAAGTACATAATCAAACACGGTATTTGTGAAGGTTAGTTGAAATTGAAAGCATAATTAATCACATTTCAAAAATTTAACACCTCAGAACATAGCTCAGACAGAACAACATAAACTTTGTGAACCACGGAGGGGTTCACGGACCGTGAAAGGAACCACGGTCCGTCACCCTCATCATGGTTCACACCCACTAAGAAGTGGTGGACCACGGAACCCTTCTTAAGCCGTGGACCACCACACGAGCCGTGGGAAGGCTCGTGGAGGTGAGGCAGAATCACCCAAGCCTCAGGTATTAGACAACGGAGCACTCCATGGGCCGTGGTCTTGATGACAGGCCGTGGTAAGGCTTGTGAAGATGAATTAGTACATCCCTAACCCAAGTGAAGAACCACGATGGACTTCACGGTCCGTGGTCCTTCACACGGTCTGTAAAGTGGACCGGAGAGGGAAGGGCCCTGAACCGATAGAAACTGGCCAAGAACCACGACCCACTTAACAGGTCGTGATCCCTTTGACGGTCCGTCATTGGGTTTGTGGAAGGCCCCCGTCAGATTTTAAGTGGGGTAATTTTGGTCTTTTCCCCTATGCGTTGGACATTTAAACTACGTCATTTAATGCCTAAAATACGTCATTTTTTTTTCCAGTTTAAGCCTAGTAATTTAGTAAGAACTTACACAAATCGTTCATTCTCAAAAAATTCACCAAAACTTAGAGGAAAAGAGGAGAAAGAGTCGACCAACCCCTCCAGAACACGCATGATATTTTCATCAGTTCAGCCCCGATATCCAAGGGGTTTCTCCGTGAATGTCGTCACCAAGTAAGTAGGATTTCACTAGTGGGTTCCTATCATCCACTAGGTCCCTAGAACTTAGTCAGATTCTTGATTCTCTATATCTTGCTTAGTCCTAGGGTTTCTAAAACTTTAGATATTGGTTGTGATTTAGTTGTTATATCATTCTTAATTACATTATCATGTTTCCATGAAATCGTTGCTTAGTTCCTTGCATAAAACTCAGAACCCTAGTTTGTGTAGATTCTCTTAGTTCATGAATTACATTTGCTAGGTCAGCTAAATAGATAAACATGCTCTAGTTTTCGAACATTACATTGTCAATTCCTAAATGTTGCATTCTTAGATTTGTATGTCAGACCATTGAGTTATCCAGCATTTAAGTTATGTTGTGTCTTAGATATTTCCAGTTGGGAGTAGGCTTAACACCAATTTGGACTAGGGTTCAACGTACCCTCATAGTCCCGGAACTGCGTGGCCCCATAGGTTTATAAGTCCCCTCTGTTGGGCATCAGATATAGTGATCACACCAGTCATGCCTTTATACCCCTAGCAAGGTATATTGGGTCGTCTCGATAAGGCGTACACATCGGACTACGTTTTTAGCTCACGTGATATTATGTCGGTTAATAGTAGCTCCCACAATCAGACTCTAGTGCATTTGACCAGGTGTTCAGCTTATACCTCAGTATTCAGTCTCATCATGTTTGTTCATGATTAGTACTTGGTCATTGCATTTATCTCAGCTTTCAGTTATATTTCAGCATTTACATTCCGTTTAGATTATATTATTGCTCATTTATTCTTTGCTCAACGTATATATTTTGTTCAGCTATATTCTATAACCTTCATGCTTAGTACATTCCAAGTACGAAATGTACTGATGCATACTCTGAGCTACATCCTTTCATGATGCAGGTTCAGGTACTCAACATCCAAATTATGCATAGATTGGTTGCTGATACATATTCAACAGCTTTAGTGGTGATTCATCATATTTCGAGGACAATAGACATGTTTTTCATATTCAGTCTTTCATTTCAGTTTCAGTTTTGCTAGAGCTAGCTAGGGGCATGTCCCAACAACTCTAGTCAGTAGAGGTTTTTCAAACATAGCATTAGATTCAACTTTAGCTTTTGAGTGATTGTTCATTATCACTAGAACTCTTAGTATGTTTTATATATTTATTTAGATTAGATGGGTATTCCCCACTTTCAGCCATCTATTGATTTAGCTTCTGCATTAGTTCATGTTTTCATTTAGATATCTTTCAGTATGCTTATGATATGCTAGCTTCAAGGTTAGCTTAGGGTCACTCGTGAATTCAGGGGCGGATCTATGAAGGGCAGTGGGGGTGCCACGCCACCCCCGAACTTTGACGGAAACTCTATATATACATAGGTATATATATATAATATTTATATAAATATAAAACGTGCCACCCACAGAACATAATTGACTTGTGGTGCCATGGTAGGAGGGCAATTTTAGAAGGTTGAGGTCGCGGGTTTGAATCCCATTTGGACCTATTTTTTTGAAAAATTGTTGGAGACATTTTTTAAGTAAAAAAAGGCTCCAAGCCCAGCTGGCACATTATTTTATTTTATTTTATAATTTTTATTGACTTAAATTAAATTAATTACATTACTCCTTTGACTTAAAAGTGTTCTCTCTCTCTTCAACTATTTCCAAACCCTTCTTCCTCCAAATTTCAACTTCTCCAAAATTTTCATTACCCCATTCCAAACCCAAATCACTTCTTGTCGTTGCC
>JAJOOO010007951.1:0-13531 GCA_029582685.1 Solanum piurae | reverse complement strand
TTCAAGTTTCCACTTCAAAATCCATGATAAGTGGAAGCTAAGAAATCTTTAAAGATTTAACGACCCACTCATTTACTAACGCATATCTATTTTGAACCCTCAAATTCAATCCGACCCCATTCATTTTACATCCTAGAGAGTAAATTCAATGAACATTATGTATAATGAACTTATTTTTACATTGAGTTTGAATTTATTTTACCATGAATCATTTAATCAAAAAAAATATATTATAATGAATCATACACATACACATACATTGTACTTTATGTATAATGAATTTATTTATTTTATATGAATTCAATAAATATGATACATATTTTAGTAAAATACATTGATTTTGATGTATTTATTGTACTTTATTTATATTAAATTTATTTATTTAATGTGAATTCAATAAACATGATACATAAATTAGTAAGATACTAGGATTCCCTAAGCCCTCAAAACCAACTGTTAGAATCCCCACATCTCTATATAAATATAGTTGTTACAACATGGTCTACTACTTAAAAAAAAGTTCATTTTAACAAATACTCTTCCAATGATTTCTTCATCATATCCAATAACAACAACAACAACAATGCATGATGAAACACAAGTTGATGAAGAAACATCTCTTGTGTTTGATTTCCTTAAAAACAATTCAAACATTCCACAACAATTCATATGGCCAGATGATGAAAAACCATGCCCTCAGCCACCACCACTATTACATGTTCCTCCAATAGACTTGAATGGCTATCTCTCCGGTGACCCCCTCGCGGTTTCCAATGCCACTCGCCTTGTCAATGAGGCATGTCGAAAGCATGGTTTCTTCCTTATCGTTAACCATGGTATCGATATGAAGCTCATCAATGAAGCTCACAAGAATATGGATTTCTTCTTTGGGAAGCCCCTTGTTGAAAAGGAAAAAGCAAAGAGAAAAGTTGGTGATTATTGTGGTTATGCTAGTAGCTTTACTAGTAGGTTCTCTAGCAATCTTCCTTGGAAAGAAACACTTTCTTTTAGATATTCTGCTGAGTTCCCCTATTCACATCATATAGTCCAAAATTACATCTTGAATGTCATGGGACAAGAGTACACTCATTTTGGGTAAGATAATTTGGTCTAATATTAACCAAAATAGTTTTATTTGATATGCATTATTATTCTATAAGTTCCTACTTTATAAATGAACATAATTGTTACAATATATTTCAAAAATCACTACCTTTTAATACACTATTGTCTCATACTTAACGTAACTGACACAAATTATGTGAGCCTTCTTTCATGTGTCACATTTTTATGTTGGGTTAAAGTTACCAACATGTCATAGTAAATATGTCACTTCCTTAAATCAACTTTTATCTAGTCTTTTCTTACTAGTACTGGTACATGTTTGTTACTTACTTGTAGGGATGTGTACCAAAAATACTGTGAAGAAATGAGCAAGCTTTCCCTTAGTGTGGTGGAGCTACTAGGTGAGAGTATTGGAGTGGGAAGATCATATTTCAGAGAGTTTTTTGAAGAGAATGATTCAATAATGAGATTGAATTATTACCCAATTTGTCAAAAGCCTGATTTGACTCTAGGGACAGGACCTCATTGTGATCCTACTTCATTAACCATCCTTCATCAAGATGATGTTGGTGGTCTTGAAGTCTTTGTGGATGAAAAATGGCACTCTATTCCTACTAATACTAATGCTTTTGTGGTCAACATTGGTGATACATTCATGGTAAGTACAAAAATCAAGTAAAGGATTTCACTTTTGTACATATTTTAACATATTGTGGCAAGGGGTGGAGCTAGGAGCGTTCAAAGAGGGTTCATCAGAATTCTCTACGTCGAAAACTTAAAATATAAAGTCAAAATTATTTTTTCTTTATATGATAGATGTTGAATTCCTCTTTGATGAAATTTCTGACTAGGTCACTAATAGTACTTATGGTAGGTAATATGTCCTATAGTAATTATCATGAATAGTTGCATAAAATTTATTTTTAGGTGACCTGATAGTATAAAAATTATCTCTAAGCCATGTTAAGATCAAGTTCAATTCATAAATAAAAGGGATAGGAAGGATCATATATATTATAGCTTTCACAACCACACGACATCACAAAATACATGCAACTCAATAAACATTGACAAAACAAGCATGAAAGTACATATGGTCCCAAAAGAACAACATGAAAGACAAAAGCATGGTTTACATTAAATATTATTCATGTATTAATTAATGTGATGTAACAAAGTGGCTACTTTTGTAATGTGAAATTATTATCAGGTAATGTCAAATGGGACATACAAGAGTTGCTTGCACAGAGCAATTGTAAACTGTAGAAGAACAAGGAAGTCATTGGCATTTTTCCTATGTCCAAAACAGGACAAGATAGTAAGCCCACCAAAAGAGTTGATTACTAAGAATCTACCAAGGAAGTTCCCTGATTTCACATGGCCACTTTTTCTTGAATTCACTCAAAAACATTATAGAGCTGACAGAAATACTCTTGATGCCTTTGTGCAGTGGCTTCTACACAAAACCTCCTAAACACATAATAATAATAATATATATATTATGTCCTTTTATTTCTATTTGTACCATGCTAAGGTTTGAACTTTAATTTACCTACAAGAAGAGAACAATTACAACGGGGAATATAATCTTAGTAGCTCAGTTGGTTAGCTACCTGAATTTTCACCTTGTTGGTCATAATTCGATTCTCCACATTGTAATCCCCAACCCCTACCCCCAATTTTATGAAATAAAAATTATTCCTATTATTATATATGTGTGTGTGACTTTTCATCTTTTCCTTTGTCCCTTTGGTTGAGTATTCCATATGTGGTGTCAAAACATTCAACTTTTTTTTTATGATATAATAAGCGAGGAATGATCATATACGAATTCAGGATTTTAAATTTATGGATTCCTTATAAAAAATAAAAAATAATATGCAATAATAATCGGACCAAAACGATGGAAAAAAGTAAGGTAAAAAAGTAGAGAAATTGAGTTAAAAAAAATGTTCCTATAGAGATTCAAACCCATAGTGGGCAGCACAAAGTAACTTTGATGGGTCCTTCATTGCCACAAAATCAACCAACAATTCAGTTTGTGGGTTCCCATCAATAAATACTTATACCTTTGATAAAATTTTAAATATAATTATAGAATTTCAAAAAAAATTAGGAGTTTTTTTTTAATCATTTGTACCTGCTACAGTAGATCCGCCTCTGACCAGGATAATTGAATGATCATGTGGAGTCTATATACATCATAGACAAGTATGTTTGCTAATTATTGGAGAGTCACTTTTTTATGACAAGTAAAAGTAAAATTATTTTCATGGTCAAACGCCTATTAGAGTTTTTTTTAAATGTCCTAGAAATATTGAAACGCCAAATGCCTTTAGGGGACCATTCTTCACTTTCTATTTGTTCATGGACACTTTATGTCTAAAGTGTAACATTTTTCTAACTCTCATATGTACTTATTTTGCCATCGACCATCGTACCACATCCAACGATGACTTTAATTAGCTCCTATTCAATATTTTTGAATTAGTAAACTCTCAGTGTCATTTGAATTGTAGGTGTAACCAATCTGCTATTAGAAATATGATAAAAGGAGTGAATAACTTATAATCTTATCTTTTTTGTAAGTACATGCATTTCTATTTTATATTCGAAATGACAAAGTATGAGACTAGCTAGATAGTTGTGCTTTTTATTTTGCAATCAAGTAGTGGGAACTTCAATATTCCAACTGTCTAACCCTAATGAAATAACTTGAAGTGAAATGACTAACTTTAATTTATATGTTAAAAAAGCTAAAGTTTGTGGTGAAAGCATCTTGAAGAGTGCAGCTAGTATCTATCTCTTCTTTTTTTTTAAATTATAGAAATAAGGTCGTGTATCGACAAGAAATTTCGAGATAGAAAATCAGATATTAGGAAGATGAAAAGGTTCCAATTCAATTCCATCATCTGAATTTGACTACATAAAAATAACATAAAGTTTTGCAAGAGGGCCATTTACTTTGCTTCATGTGACACAATATTCTCCAATTGACCAATACCATCTATATAAACTATACATGATATATATGCTTAATTCTTTCTTTGGTTGTCAATAATGACACGTATTATTTGCTTTTAGTCAAATATGCTTCATGAATTTGTCTTTTGATCAGTCGTGTCATCATTAAGTCAAAAGTCTGTGTATTCATGTGAACTTGTTTATGCCTTGTAAAGTTCTTTGCTTAAGTTATATTATCATCTAGCATCTCTTTTTTATAAGCTTAACTGTTTAGAAGTTTGTCAGTCCTTTTATTATACCCACCCTTCGGTCCTCCTTATGGATTCAGTATCATCGCTGAGGTTTAGCCCTACCATAAATGGCACCAAGGGAGTGTCCATATATAGCCAATAATAATCTTGCAAGCTTATGACAAATAAAGCAATCATTTATATTATAATGAATTTGGTTCAATTATGTTAGAAATTAAACACGACAAGTTCAAAAATATCAAGTGATTATATTATACTATTAAAAAGAAACATTGCATGGGAAGTTATCCTTGAGACAAAATTCATCTTCCTTTATTTAGATTTTTATACCTTGGTAATATAATGATTCGATATACTACTTTTTACCTTGATATAACATAGTGATGATCAGCATATATATTCCTCTTTTTGATGTACACCAAATATGTCTTCTTTTATATCTAATTACGTACTTCTTTATCCACCTTTTATGTTTAAGTGAGTTTTTGTGATCTCAATGGACTTCTATACTCTGAAAGGATATATACCTTCTCTCTTTTGGAAAATGTATTACTACAACAACAAAAAAATGTGACAAATTTTCAATTTCGTTCTTATCGAAAAATTGCTAGTCCGTAACATGTCACATGAAAATTTTAAATTTTTAATAGATTTCTGATAAAAATATATATACATCGAAATTTTTGATCGATAAATTTCTGATAAAAACATACATCGCAACTTCTTCTTTTTTTTTTCTTTTAGTAGCCTCAGAATCCCATTTTATCTGTATTGAGTATTGACAATTGAGACCAAACTTGATAAGAAATTTCATTGAATCATATAAGTGGTGCTACAAGTACAAACACAATAAAGTGTTGCTTCCAACTCCAATTAATTAACATGATGCAAGTATTTAATGTAGTAGGGTAGTTTCCAAAAGAAATGCATAAAAAATACTTAGCAAAAAGTCTAGCTATGCCTAGCTAGCTATGATGCTTGTTGATTCAATAGCTTCACATGTTTTGTCTGATAGTGCTTTTTTGGTTTTCAGTCTATGTCTAGAATTTTATTTTGGGCCTGATCAAGTTGAATTTGTATTGAAAAGTACTAGGAGTAGGAGGTAAAAAGAGTTTTCTAATTGTCAGATGAATTTAAAATTAAACTCGAAATTTCTAATTAAAAAAAAATAATATAATTATTAATATACCACAATCTTTGTTGGTGATAGTACCTTAAATTTACTGTCATAATAAAAAAATAATGGACAAGTAAGAAATACTTATTACTATAAATCATAAACTAATGTTAATTGTCAAAATCAAAATCGTTAATCCATAGATTATTAAATAACTATAAAAAAGAATGTTGAACATCTTTGTTTACCTTCTGAAATGCTTTGTTAATGGACTAATGCATGAGGCCCGTTGAGTTAAAAGCAGACAATTATTAATTAATTAAGCATAAGAGACCGGCATAATTCAAATTAGTTTATGTATATAGTGAATAAGCAATTAGCCCACAAATATTAACGTCACCCCTAATTAATCAGATGTAATTGATATGGAATTTCTTTTTAAAAAAATTAATAAACGGTCGGACATATGCAATAATTCAGAAAAACAAACAAAGTAAAACTGCACATAACCTTAAACTAATAATGTCAATTTTGATGAAGTTTTTGAGTTTTGACATGCTAATATATAAAACAAAGATGACGATACTTGCTTGTAACTTTCATAAAAGACTAGAATTAAGACGGACATAAGGACACACAAAGAATATAATTACAGATTGAAAGATAGATGCATGAAGCTTCTTGTTTAATATGCTGACGATTTGATCGAACTTAGTTACTTTAGCTGAGATTCTATATATATATATAGATATATAAAATTAATTAATTAACTAAATACTATATTGATGTTTACTTTAAAGTAATTAATGATCATATTATATATATATATATAAAAGAATCCTATGCCCGCCTACGTGGCGCCACCACAAACCAGGATCCCATTTTAATTTATAGTATTTTCAAAACCAGCCTTCCTCTTATGCCAAGTTGTGACTTTACGACAAATTGGGATCCCATTTTAATTTATAGTATTTCCAAAACTAGCCTTAGCTTCCTCTTTTATGAAAAGTTGAGAGCTTTATGAAAAGTTGCGACTTTTATGAAAAATTGTGACTTTTATGAAAGGTTGTGACATTTCCGAAGGATTGTAACTTTTTCAAAGAGATGTGACCTTTCCAATAAGTCACAATAATCATTTGTTCACACTACCCTTTGTTGTCTATAAAAAGAGGAATTTTCTCTCATTTTAAAACAATGAAAATTCTGAACTTCTTCTTCTTCTGGGCAATCAAATATTTGTGTATTTTGCTCCTGTTGAGTGGCTCACTAACACCATTGTTTTTGTATCATTACACTAGCGAATAGAATTGTTATATCATGAGAGGATCTATTCCTTTAAACCTCGGGTACTAGAGGAGAATAATTCTCTTAAGGGGACAGTACTGTGCATTCAGTGGAATCGATTTTTTTCATTCTGTTTCATTCTATTGATACAGATCATTGTATGAATTCTCTGAGAGTTAATAACTTTGTATGCCCATATTTTTTTGTTTTTATGTTGTTGTTATCTATTTTTACTAAATTTTATCACTGCATATTATGGGTACTTTAAGGATTGAAAGTTGATTGAAGTGTTAGTCAATTTATTCTCTTAAGGGGACACTGTGCATTCAGTGGGCTCGATTTTTTCCATTCTGTTTCATTCTATTGATACAGATCATGATATGCTTTTTACAGTCATTAATTTATGCTTATATTATTAATTGTTGTTTTTGAGTACATGTTTTAAACTTTGTTGTTTATGTTTCTGCAAAGTTATTGTTATAAGTATTTGTTAGTTCAGATTAAATAACAAACGTTAATTGAGTATTCAGGCAAGTTTTCTCTACTGAATGGTTATAGATACAATAAAAAAATCTCTACAAATCTCTAATTTTTCATCAACAACGTCATTCCTTCACATACAAGCATGAAATTTTTTGTTCTTTAAAAAATTATCTGAGAGTTAATAACTGTGCATGCCCATATTTTGTGGCTTCTATATTGTAAGTTATCTATTTTTACTAAATTTTGTAAGTGGGTATTATGAGTACTTTAAGGACTGAAAGTTCATTGAAGTGTTAGTCAATTTTTTGAGGTATGTTATTTCAAAACATAGGAGGTGTTAGAATGATTTGTTATCATCATTGGATATCTCATAGTTTACTCCATTTAATGTATGTTTTTTCTCGTTGTTTGTTGTCTCATTAAATTTGTATTGACCATTTTTCGTTTGGTATGTATATGATCTCACTTGGACAAAGTTTTCATCCTTTTATTGTTTTTCTTTTTTCCTTCTCATTCGACTCTTCTAAATATTTTGGTGCGAGTTATGACAATTTTCGGCATGCTTAATTTGAAGAATATGAAACAAAACTTACTATAAACAAAAGTAACATCTTAAGCTACAAAATATATGTCAATTAACATAGATTTTTTGTCCTTCATGTCCCATGTCGTTGCTGAGCATTTGAGTTATCTAGGTTAGGCCCATCTTTAGTTTTTTCATGTTCGAGAATATTTCTTTAACATGAGTCTAGAATTCAATATTTTGATCTACTTGTACTTTCATAATCAAACATTTATACGTACATATTTCTGAAAAAGTCGTAAAATCGCATTGATGAAGCATTTAGAAGGGCCTTCAGAGCAGCATTTTAATGAAGAATTAATTTTTAAAAGGGTCAATAATATTATTTTGTTGTTATTTCAAATTTATTTTTCTCCTTCTTTAGATTTTGTTAGAGTAACAAACTAACAATAACGTGCTAAACGTTTGACCTCAGACAAGTAGATTGTCTCTAAAAAAATTACTTATGTTGTTGTAATGTACATTTTTTAACCGTCTTTAACTTATTTATAACTAACATTGATTCTAAAAAACTGTCACATATTTTTTTAACAAGGAGTTATTCTAACCATAAAATTACTAGATTCTATATTTTTCATGTACAAAGAAATAGAAAAAGTGATGCTTCATCGCTACATAAAAGATCATTCAATTTTAACAAGACAATTATATCATCAAACATATATTATGATAAATTATATAAAAGATAAAAATGATTATATATCAAGATATTTTTAATCATTCATTATATATTTACAATTCTAGAGATATGTGATATTGTCAAATCATTTAATTTATGTTAAAATATTCTTAAAACCTACTAAAATTTACTTTTTCTTTCTTTCTTATAATAGCCGGTCATTGGAAAGGTTGTTCAAAAGTTTAGAGAGATTATTTATGCCCGTGCGAAGCGCGAGTCAATTACCTAGTATATAATAATTCAAAATATTTAAAAGACTACAAAAATCAAAATTAAAGGATATACCTGATTTTTTGCGAAGGGACAACACCTAAATTTGTATTGCATTCTGGACAAACTTTTAATTTCTCTTCTTTTACCTTCCTCATTATGCAATTTTGCAAACTGTAAAAAATATATTAAAGATAAATTAATTAAATTTCCAATAAAAAAATTGATATATAATAATCAATTTTTTCACCAAAAAATGATATATAATGAATTAAGAAATAAAAAGTGAAAAGAAAGAAAAGAGAAAAATGTTGAACCATATTGCAAAACTCGCCTCTTTTATTTTGTTCATCTTGTATTCCTAAGATAATTAAAAAAAAAAACTTTGAAGAACTTAATAAGAAACAACAAAATTTAAAGAGTATTTTCAAAACTAGAAAATTGAAACTAGTTAGCAATAAATCCCAAGAAAAAACGGTTTTATCTAAGTTGAAAATGTGAAATTGACTTTACATTGTTTATTCTTTGAAATTTAAAATATTCTCGAGTCGTATAAAATAAAACATAACACTAGATTCCCCCTCCCCCCCAGTCTTGCATAAACGTAAGTATGATTTAATGAAATGAAATCATTACGAATTTTATTAATATAAAGATTAAATTTGGTTGTCTTTGAAAAATAATGATAGTTATGAAGAGTTAAATTTTATATGTAAGACTATAATAATATCTCAAAGTTTCATCAGTGAAATTTGAAACATAATATCGATTATTTTTTTTATTCCTATTACGAAAAAGTGCTTATTCGTGAAAAAAATTCCCTGCCTTACAACCCTCTTAAATTTTTGAAGTAGAACAATACATCGCAAGTCGCAATATCACATATATATTTTTTAATAGAAAGAAAAATAAAGGGAAATGTAATAAAAATTTGGGAAAATGCTTAATTATAACATTGAACTTTAAGAAAAAGATTTCTTTTTATATTATTTGTTAAAAGGTTGGCTATGTCATTTTCATTTGAGAAAAAAGTTCATCATATCGGATTAACAAAAATTCATCTGATTTTACAAAGTCCCTTTGTCCGGCAAATGATGAGTCGAACACGTAATTAATTCTTTTAAAAAAAATCAGTCAAATTTCTAAAATCCATTTGAATTTTTTATATAGAGAGAAGAAAAAGAGGGGAAAGGCAATAACAAATATCCATATACTTAAAAATAGGCATCACTGCAAAGGGTTTTCTTAAGCAAATCAACGAAAATTGTTTTGATGCGTTTATAAATCTCAAACTCTTATATTTTTAATAATAGATCAAAACATTATAAATTATGTCTATCAAATTTCTTTCATGTAATTGCCAAGATAAATTATTTATGTTAAATTTAAGGATTTTATTACTTTGTTATTTTATATAATTAACATTACAACAATTTAAAGTAGTTGTTAAATGGGGAAACATTAGGTAGAAAGTAAAATCAAGACTTGGAGCAATTCACAAGAAAAGCTTTCACATGCCAAAAACATTTTTTTATGACAAGAACGTCTAGCTAAATTAAGTTTCAAGATGGTTATGGCAATGACAAAGACACTTTTTCTTTTTACATTAATAAATATATGCAATAATTCAGAAAAACAGACAAGTAAAGTTGTACATAACCTTAAACTAATAATGTCAATTTTGATGAAGTTTTTGAGTTTTGACATGCTATATATGTACATATAAAACAAAGATGACGATACTTGTTTGTAACTTTCATAAAAGCCACTAGAATTACAGATTAGATTAAAAAAAACTGACATGTTGTAGTGAAAAAATTGTGTACAAAATTTGTAACTTGTGGCAGTAGGAAGATGTGCATGCAACGATACTACAACAACTTAAAAACAACTTCACAAGTTGGATCGTTGATGTTGTACGTATGCAGACTTTACCTCGAAAGATTATTATTTCCGATAGATTCTCGAATTAAAAGAAGCAAGATTATACTGCAAGAAAAATATAATAACCAAATAGCTGAATGATACAAAGTAAATAAGGCCCCAAATATTACTACACATAAAAAAAATAAAAATAGGAGAGTACACAATAGTAAAAGAGAAATTGAGGAAAGGAGAAGAGGCTACATGTAATCATAATCAACCAAAAAATCGTCCGAAGAAACCCTTTAACACCACACCAGAGAAACCACACGCTGAAAATGAAACTCAAATAGAATGAATTCCGATAAACGGGAGAAAATCCAGAATGAGAAGTGGATAAATATCAAAATATAACAATGATTTTCAACCTTGATAAATATATTGAGCTTTTAGCTATCCAAAACAGGAGATATCAAAGGTTTGTTTAAGAACAATGCTTCAAGATTTCCGCACACGAGTTCATATATAGCTCTCATAGAATCCCCAGTGAAAAAAGCAATATGTCGTGTGAGCACAACGTTATCCAATGAAAGGAGCTCTTTAGGAACATTAGGTTCATTTTCGAAAACATCCAACCCAGCACCTGCAATCTCTCCTTGCTCTAAACATTGTACCAACTCCATCTCATTGATTATGGCTCCTCGTGCAATATTAATCACTACTCCTTTCTTTCCCAGTGCCAGTAGAATCTCCTTATTGATCAAGTGGTGGGTTTGGTCTGTCAATGCACAACAAATGACTAGGACATCACAGTTGGTTGCTAGTTCATAAACGTCAGGATAGAAAGGGTAAGAAACAGGCTTTTTGTTCCTCGATTGGTATGATATAGTGCAGCCAAATGCTTCAAGCCTTTGTGCAACTTTTAGACCTATGCTTCCTAGCCCAACAATTCCAACTTTCCTGCTTCCCACCTGCCATCGTCAAGAATACGCATTTCGTAATGCAAAATCCACAAAAAATTTGCTACCAACACGCTTGACACAGAAAATTACATTGTACATAAATGTCAATTTTTTATTTAGTAAGGTGGTGTGTTGTAGTCCTAGTAGCCAACTAAGGGTTGACATGAACCCAAGGACAATTGATGGCTGAGCTTGCAATCCTACAGCATAGTGTTGGGTTGGAAAGTGATTAGGGCGTCATGGAGAAGCTTACTATTACAAATCATGATATCGATAAATCAAATAGCAAAAACTTATACTAAAAATCAAAATATTATTATATGAAATTTGACCAACTGGCCAACATATTAAAAACTACTTAATAAAAAACATTAAAATTGTAGAGATAAAATCTCTCTATAAACAAAAGTCTCTTAACAACTATATTGTGGATGCTATTGTGTTTAACTTTGAAAATAGAAATGTTTAATTTATAGATCTCCAAACTTTTCTTCAACTCTAACACTATTGTTGACACCCAATTTTGACCCTCCCCGATATAAATTAATTTTCGAACTTCTTAAGATCCAAACGATTTGAAATAATTGACTTCATAAAATTCAAAATAGTCTGCAAGTCATTTTAAATAAGTTATGTCACTTATTATAATTTTTAGACAATAATTATATTTTGCATATTTTTTATATATATAATTAATACATTTTATAAATATTCAAAAATCACATCAAAAGATTTTATTTCGCTTAAATATTTTACTAATTAGTTAGTTATATAATAGTTTTACACTTTTGAATTATTAGGTTTTTTAAGTTAATTATTTTATTTAGTTTAAAATTAAGAAGCACATTAATTAATTTGTTCGTTTTTTTATTTAGCTTTTGGCCAAATTTCACCAATTAATTTCCGTTTGGCTCAAGTTTTAACCGCAATTGATTACATGATAATTCTCTGTAGTTACAATTATAGCCATTTTATTATTTGTCTTCCACCCATTTGTAATGGGACAATTCTTACCCCTTTCATAATTGTCATCAGTCCATTCCTTTATTTTGTAGCAGCCTTCTCCCACCTTTAAATACGTAGCCCACCAAATAATGTCCCAACCAGCCCACTCTTAATTCCCTCTACCCGGCCCATTTCCCTACTCCTAAAAGAAACCTATATGCTCACATTGTCATCAGCAAAAAGACGACAACAACTTCAATCGAAGCGGCATGAATACGGAAGAACAAAACACGTTCCAACGTCCACATTTCTTGTCCTTTTCTTCCCATCCCTTTCAATCGTACAATTGCAACGAGCAGAAAGCACGCGTCTGTCCCCATTTCCGCTTTCGGAATGGGGATGAAACTTGAAAAAATGGGTGTTTATCCTTAATGGTGAAAGGACTTTAGAGGGTTTGAATTTCAAAATAGACCCTCTTCTGTTCAGATTTTGACTCGATTTCCCCTCGAAAATTTGCCCTAATATCTCTTATATATAATTCACTGTTGAAAGAAGGTGGAAGGGGGGATTTTTTTGGAAAAAGTTGAGATAGAGAGATATAGTTTATAGAGAAAGGATTTACATAAAAACTGCAAGTAGAGAGTCGAAATTCGAATCAAAGCATTCTCATAGCATCAAAAAAGATTTTGAGTTTTCTTGAGCTTTGTTTCTTCCTCCACTCATCGTCTCTGGAGCTCGTCGAAATTCTCGGGTTCTCGTTCGGTGTGAAGGTGTTCCCTGCTCGTCCCGTCCAGTATCGCTGCCCGAAAAGAGGTAAAGCATTCTCCTCAGCATCCTTAAATCCAGTTCTTTTACGCTATTCTGTTTGTGATATGTCGTTGTTTGTGCCTCGTGTTCCGCTTATGTATTAACTTCACTTTGATCTCTATATGTTAGGATTCCTTTAATGAGTCATTAGCTGGTTATAACTCGTCTTCTGATATACCGTGAGTTTACGGTATTTCTAATACATTTCACTTACAAGTTGTGTGTGTCTAGGGCCTTTTTGTATGGGTTTTTATGTGTCTTTATCATGTTTTGCAGGAAAGATGTTCAGGCGCGGAATTAAAGAGACAGCTGAAAGAA